>JAZBQP010000348.1:0-24267 GCA_038407015.1 Ceratocystis ficicola | reverse complement strand
TTAGGGACTGAGCGATCGACCCATTCATCTTTGACCAATATCAGACAGTCTGGCATTGTTTTCCTGGGAGGTAGTTTTGGTGCAGCAGTATCGGACCCATCAACTGTGTCAGGCCCAGCACTAGTATCATTACTCTCACTCTGGGAGACATTTGCACCAAGACCTGCAACAGAGCTTACTCCAGACGTTTCTTGGACTTGTACCGTTTTTCGTGGAGGGAATAGGCTGGAACCCTGCAGTTGTTCTTGAAGGGAAGAAAACACTTTGCTATGATTTTGAGGGAACCCAGCCCATTGTCAAACTCGTAGTGGGTACACCTTTTTTGTGATGGATGTTTGGCCAGAGGTTGTTGTTGGGGCATTGAAGTCGTTGCTAGTGCTTAGACTCAATTGTCGGCTAGATTTGGGATCAAACAGCAATAGGCGACTAGTGTATAGGTGCAAATGGCGAATTTGGTTCAGATAGTTCCGTAGGTTTTGAGCTTTTTGCTATGTTAACGGTATTTCATGCTGCTACTAAACTGCATTTTTTGTCTTAGTAACTCACGGTCTTCGACCTCGCTTCTCATATTGTTGAGCTGACGCTGGATATGGGCGGCGAAGGCCTCCGCATCCCGACGGGTTTCGCTCTCTCTATCGGCTCGCTGCCTTTCCTCTCCCACTCAGCGGTTTGCCTCGCGACGCGCTTTTGCCTCGCTATTAAGCAAGCGCTCTAGTTCAGCTATATGATTTTCTGACATTTCAATTGAATAACAAGATGGCAATCTTCAATCACAACAATTGTACCTGCATTAGATTGCGTATGGATGTCACATTCGGACAAATGTGTTGAGCGACAATGTGGTGATCAGGCACAGGGCAAAACAGGAGGACTGAAGCTGTGTTGCCGGTAAAGCCTCGGTTAAACACAAACCCTTATCTTGACATCACGAGGACAAAATCACTCGTACTGTTAAATTGGTCCTTAAATTGTTAATTCTTATAATCATTTATTCCAGTAGACATTGATCTATTCTAGTTCAAGTTCCAGTACTCCTCATCCAACTTTCCTTCTCCCTCTGCCACCCAGCTCCTCTCGAATGGTCCATTTATAGATGAGATGAGCATGGGTGTTCCAGTGGTCTTTTGGGGCGTTGCCCTCGGTGGCTATGGATGGGTGGAGCTGTGGCTGAAGTCACGTGCAACCCTTATAACCCTACTGTTGAGGTATGTTGGTCGTGGCGCCTCGCAACATAAATTTTATATTAAGCTAAATGAAAATTCTGTTAACTCCTCTTTCCATTTATGCTCTCCCACTTCTTCTCAGATAAGACACTATCTCATCTGTTTACCCGAACCTTATCCGGGACCCTCGTGAAAGTTTTCTCAACAAGGTGAAATGGCTACGAGGACTCAGTCGTCGTGGCTGATTGTCCTAAACGACAAAATTTGATGCGATGTCGGGATAGCTTGAGCATCCCGCTAACCAAATGGCAGTATGTGCTGGTACTGTGAAAAATAACGGCGAAACGACTTCCAGTGTGTGATACACTTGCACCCGCAATCGATCAGATGGATCAAGCACATGGATTCATCTTCACTTGACGGCCCCCAGCAACTTTCTCTCTTGGTCCAATTTGCGAAGGCAATCTCAAGCCAACACCAAAGGCTTGCTCTAAAAATACGTTTGTCTATGTCTTCCTTCATCTTGTTGGGACCAAGTTTTCCTGAGGAGTTGGCAAAGTGCTGTTGTTGGCGAACACTTAAGGCCCTTGTTTTCCTCCGCTTGGACTAAGCCAGGAGAAGATCTTAACCATCTTCATTGACGTTGTCCATCAACAGTTCCTCTCCCCTCCGCCTTGGTCTGTGTCTAGTATCTTCGCTCCAGAAATGGCCGTCTGCCACGGGGTGTCTCTCCTCCCCGCCGGAACTTGGTGTTCTGAGAAGAAAACACCGTCCTTCCTCGCCTTACTTTCTTGGCTTCTCTTTCTTCGGCCTGAGGAGGCTCTAACCCGGCACCTGGCTTTCTCTCTTCGCCCTGTAGATTCGTCAATTCCCCAGTAGTCCCAGCTGCCGTCGTTGCTTCGCCCGAATCCAAGTCTTTACTCTTTGGACTTTCTCATGGGCTTCATTGCTGTTTTGGTGTCACTCGGCTACTCTCCCCGCTCACCGGGTTCTTTCGTCAGGACAATTCCGTTTCTTTCTCCCGTTAGTTGTGATGCTTTGCAATCTTGGCAAGGTTTGGCTTAGGCGACATCTTGGAAGTCTCCCGCCTGTGAGGCATCTAGAAATGCTCCTATCTCTCATTCTCTTCAACTTGCTCTCTATTCCTCACGAAAACAAATCTAGCCTTGCATACCTACACTCAATACTTTGACCGCATTTGTATTCCCCCATTCAATTTTTGGCTAGCTTAGGAAGCATAGTTTGTTTTCCCTTTAGCACCGTTATGTCTCAATACCATCATCGCTGCAGTACACATTGTCGGGGCGTACTGAATATCCTTGAAGTAGAACCAAGAGTGATCTGTAATTTCTTCATTGTGCACTGTACATCTTAGTTGTTCGTTGAAATGTGCGCCTTGGCCGATTTAAATAGAGAATTCCATTCCTATTCGCAGACCAAATTTCAATGCCTCAGACACTAACATACATGATAAGCATGCGCACCAAAAAAGTCGACACTCAAGACACAACATAGCACAACAACATAACAAAGCATCTAAACAATCAAAACTAAATGCTACGTTCTTCTGCAGAAATTATAGAAACTACCTAACATGTTCTTGCATTATAACTAGCTCTGCTACATGTCCTACAATGCCTTTCGCTCACTAGCCCTGACCCTCCTCAGCTACGACTTCTCGATAATTCCCCCTCTATCTGTGAGTTGATGTCCTTTTGATCAATTTCCTACCTACTAGCATCTACATTCGTTGTTCCTTTATTCTGTAGCCGCCTTCTTTTCACTCGGCACTACTTGCTAAGCGTCTCGTTTGACTGTCAAAGCGTCTGGTTCTCAGACTTCAATAATGCCATTTGATGCATTATTGCCTTCGTTCCCTTGGAAAATGACTTGAGCACCTCAAGAATAGATGCTGGGGAGCTACTTTGATGCAACCTAATTCGTCTTTTAAGGTATTCAGAATGAGAATTGGCCTCAAGTACTATCTTTGATGTCTTTGGAACCCAAGAGTCAGGAAGGCTGGCCTCCTCGAGCAGAGTGGGGGTACGTAGCCACACAAGATGACGCTTTCAGGATCTAAAGGAACAAGTCCAACCCCTCCAAATCCTCTCCTGTCATAGTAGCTTGATGGGCAGCATAAAATGTTGCAAGGAAGTCAGTCTTAAAAATGTGGGTGGGTCATCGAGCACCTGATCAGATGCTCGATTTCTCGACCATATACCTTCTTGAGCGGTCCAAAGCAGCCAACCTCAAGAGGCTGGAGTAGATAAAATGAATGAGATGGCAGACAAGGTGTAATAATGTTGTTGTCCTCGCAATCTTTCCCGCAGTCAACCGAGTAGGATTCTCTTGCCAAAATAGGCTGTTCTAGAAAGGATACTGGCTTCATCTAGAGACTTTTTGTACATCCTTTAACCTTGATAATCAGCAAAAAGGCTGCTCTTAGTTTAGGCTAAGATTTGAAGAAATTTTACCTGCTGTCCTTCTAGTATGCTTATGTGAGCTACAGCTCCGAAAGTATCGAGAAGCGAATTCCATAGAAAGCACCATACAGCGAAATCTGGTCGTGAGTCGAGCCAGCTTACATAGATATCCGACGTTTCGCAAAGACCAATCGCTAGAGACACGATTGATGTTAATGGGATTGTTGTGCGTGCTATGTATGTACGTAGCTGGGAACACGGAACGATTCTTCGCATTAACATGTCTTTTCTTCATTTAATAGTCAATTTAGATGCTAGAATCAACAACAAAATTAGGTAAAAATTAGGACATACGATATCCCCGGGCCAGATACTTCTCTTCAAGCTAGTGTGTGGCATCTCGGTATTTCCCTCCACATGCGTTGCATAATACATGTGGAAAGAGGGATGATATAGGCATAAGCCCGAGCAAAAGATCAAAATTTAGAGAGTAGTAGAGAGAGGCACCAGCTTCTCATTTATCAAAGGTTATATTTGACATCAAAGGGCTGTAGAGTGCTAGTGTTGTAAGTTAACGTTGACAATTAGTTCTTGAAAGTCAAATTCAAGCCCCCAAGCCTGACTATATCTTGGAGCATAGTTTATTCGATTTTGTTCGTGTGATTCCGGTTTGCTATTAGTTGATGTAGCTATACGTACACTGCTCTCTGTTGGTTATCATGCCATTAATCGGTAGATCCCTAAATATGCTAATCCTACTGAGATACCAGTAATGCCCATACGGCGGCTGCGCATGCCGAACATGGAGCCGCTGCGGATAATTTCAGCCTGACGCTTCTCTAGCTGGCTCATACCACTAAAGTAGTTAAAGCCCGATAGAGTTAAGAATGCACCGCTTCCTGGTGGGTGGTGGAGCACGAGTAACGAACGTACTGTGTTAGAAAAAAGTTGGCCACAGCAGCTGTTTGGAGCATCCTCTCTGCTCTCGGAGGCAACTCTCACCCTAGACAGCCAACTTACCAATGATCTTGCACGGCATGCAGTCTTCGTTAGCCTCGTCCTTAAGGACTTTGCTTAGTTTCTCTGGGCGCTCAAGCTCATAGAGAGGAGGTACCTTGCCACTCATTTTGGCGGATATTTAAGTGGAAGCGGAATGAATGGAATCTCTGAGAGTTCAAAATGAAAAAATTCCAACAGAAAACAGGTCAAGAAATCTCCAAGTTCTGCTTCTAGAACAAAGAGGAGCAAGATTATAAATTTTTCTCCTGAGTTGTCGATAGTGACACAAGGCTGGAAGCTTAACATTAAGCTTGTCGATGTGGTCCATAATGCGGTCCATAATAGTGGCAGAATAGGGATGACTAAGCCATGGCACGTGCTACACCGCCCTGGCCTGTGTCGACCCCTATTACTATGTGACAGACCGCATCCTGCGATAGATAGAGAATGGAAAAACCAGACATTACCAAGAAGACCGAATTCACACCACCTTTGTAGACAGAAGGGGTTTGAGTACGGTCGCCGGTATTCTCACAACGATCCACAATTAGATTGACTTTTACCGACAAAGCTATCTATTTTCATTGGCCGGAGGCTTCTTGAGCTACCCCACTAATGCAAGGCTGACCTAAGCACATTAAAGTGACGTTTTATCACCATGATTAGAAGCTTTGCCAAGCTTAATTTAGGAAAGATGTGTTTCTTTTGCTCGTGACTGTGGAATTCGTCTTGAACACTCTACCATCTACGGACTTAAAATCAATTTGGAGGCTTTCAGCCCAGTCACAGATCTAATGAACGGCATAATTGAGTCCGTGCATATTCTTGATGAGAGGAAGTGAGTCTCTGCTAGCTATGGCAAGCTTGTTTCTATGGTTTAGATTCTCTACTTCTATTATCTAGCTGACCTTTCCACTACTGTCTCGCAGTAATCCCATCCTGTCACATATTTACAATGGCCGCCCGCCATCATCGGCCATCCTTCTCCCACCATATCTTGCACACTCGGTGCCACGACCAAACTTGATGTATCTACAGAGCACGAACCCACCAACACTATTATTCAGCCTGAAACATGACGATCTTTTACTATTTGCTACAGCCTCGGAAGAGATGGAGCCACTTGTAGTCTTGGAATTCTTGCACCGCATAGTTGATGCTCTGGAAGAGTTCATTGGAGCGCCGGTCCTCCCCATGAAACTAGAGCAAAACTACGAGATAATAGCTCAGCTTCTGAATGAGATGTGCGATGCCGGTACAATCAATACCACTGAACCCAATGCACTGCGCGACTTGGTCGAGGTTGAAGGCTGGGTGGACAAGCTGCTGGGCAGCATATCAATACCTACGTTAGTGCACCCCACCATGATCTTAATCGCCTTACATGAAGCCTGTTTGTTACTAATCTTGATATGAACTATGCATCATAGTAACCCTTCCTTTACCTCGACATTTTCAAAGCCCGCCTTGCCAAGCTTTACCAATTCAAATATACCTGCCCTGCCTTGGCGTCGAGCTAATATTCGTCATACTACAAATGAGATGTACTGTGATGTCGTGGAGTCTCTATCTGTGACATTTGCCCCCTCGGGCAGGCCGTTAGCTGCCTTTGCACACGGAACGATTGCTTTTACATCCAAGGTATCAGGCGTACCGGACGTCGTATTGATGATGTCAACAGCCTCGGGGAAACACCACATTGAAAAGACCATGGAGCTGCCGGTATTCCATCCTTGTGTGCGTCTTCAGCGCTGGAAGGAACACCCAGGCGAGCTAAGTTTTGTGCCGCCTGACGGCCGTTTCATTCTGGCTAGTTATGAAGTTGATCTTTTGCCACCTATCAACGATAGCAGCGGTATCAGTGCAAGCCTTGCCGCCAGTAGCCTAAAGCTGCCTGTTAGCGTTGAAATTAAAAAGGGCCTTGGCGCAACTGGCGCCGAATTTGAGGTACGACTCCAAGTAAACAAGACATTTACTGCTGGCACAATCAGCGGCTCTACCCTGTCGCGAGCTGGCCCTCGTGGGGCTGGCGCTTCGGCCCCAATCACAATGGAGGACCTGTGTATCAAGATACCTTTCTCCGAAGAAGTCAAAAACCTTCCCGAAGTGCGGCCGAGCCGAGGAGATGCCATTTTCAACACTACGGACAAGATTCTTGAATGGAAAATTCCAACAAAGGAAATCCATGGTTCTGGAAACTTTAGCTTGCGGTGTACAGTACGAAGCCATGCCACTGGGAATGATGACGATGATGAGAACGATAGTGAGGGCGGCGTGCCTTTGAGCGGTTTGTACGACTTTGACGCACCTTACCAGCGAGGAATTGCAGCCAAAGCAGAGCATGCAGCAGGCCAGATAGAAAGCCAGGCAGGTGGTAACGGTGCCGAGACAGAAGAACGCAGTAATCTACTCAAGGTGTCACAGAACAAAATTCTTATGCCATCCTCAGCCATGGTTAGCTTCTCTATCAAAGGCTGGCTGGCAAGCGGGCTCAAGGTTGAGAGCATCAATTTGGACCGGCGAAAGTCCAAGGGCCTAGGAGAGGGTGTGAAGCCGTACAAAGGCGTAAAATACGTCACGGTCAGTCGGAATGGCGTGGAGCTTCGGTGCTAGTTAGCATAAGCTTGGCTAGCAGAGAAGGTTTGATGACACCTGTCCAGGCAGATCGATGCACATTCTTTTTGCATTCCAGCATCACGATTGAATGCAAGCCTAGAAGGAAATAATAGATTTGTTGATCTTGAAGTTACTGTGTGCCGGTAATCTGAGCAGGCTCTTACCGAGTCCTCGTTCCTAGCCGAGTTCAGCAAAGCGCTCTTGCTAGCTATTGCAACTCAAGATGATTTGGATAGCCGCGCGCGGCGAATGTAAACCGAAGGCTATATTCATGGCACTTGCTCGAACGGGAGACCCCGGTGAGCGGAAAGGTGGTACAGGTGGTCGAGAAACACCACGCTAGCGGTGAAGCCCACGAGGAAGTCTACATGAAATACACTCGGACTCGAGCACTGCTGCTGAGGCTCCTGTTATCCTGTTACTGCCTCTGGAATGGGCATTGACAAACCTACGGGACCAGGGAGAAGGCCAGGCACCGTGCTAGAGTCTCTTTGAGTTGAAAGAAAGGTCTGATGAGCGGGGAATTAATGTGGGTGGCTGAGAGACACCACTCCAACGTTGAGGCTCATGAAAAAGTCCACATGAAATACACATGGACCTGAGCAAAGCAACGACTGCAGCTGGGGCTGCTGTCTTTGAAATGGGCACCGACAAGCCTACGGGTCCAAAGGAAAACCCTGGCGCCGGGTCAGGGCTCCCACGGCGATGAGGCTACTAGAGACAGTTACGGCACTCAATTGAATACTTTTACATGTTTCTGTAACCAACCAACGTGCACCATGAGCATGTGTCGCATCCAAGCATGTATCGCACTTGTCCCTCCTAAATCTAACCTTTCACTTGATCGATCAATTCTTCCACGATTGAATATGACAACCACAAATACCGAGATTAAAACGCTTCTTGCCCTTCAAGCCTCCCAGAATAACCCAAAACAAAGCATACGAAGTGCTGACGACCTCTATAGAATCTTTGAGCATAGGCTACGTCGCCAGCAGAAGGGCATTCAATCGCATCGACTATCTAATCTTAAGGAACAGGTCGTTATTCTGTTCATGCTGGACCTAGGTTAGCGAGGATCTCCGCCCCGCCCCGACTGTATGGTTCAAAAGCAATAGATCACCCGTTGTTTGACGCCTAAGACGTGCCACCAGTTGGCAAGCATTGGGCCTCAAACTTTGACAGGCGACAACCAGGCCTCAAGACACTGTTTTTCTCACAAGTATGACTACTAGAGAGGCAAGTGCGACAATCCAGTCATTATCCGTAACTGGTTTAAGCTTGTGGAGAACACAATTGCGAAGTATGGCATGCAGTTGGATGATTTCTACAACGTCGATGAGACTGGTTTTACGATGGACTTAATTCAGGACGAAATGGTCGTCACAGGCATAGATAGGCGTAGAAAGCAAAAGCCGGTGTAGTCTAGAAACAAGGAATGCGTTACAGCCATTCAAGCGATGAATGTAGATGGCCGAGCGATCCCACCGCTTATTATCAACGCAGGCTAATATCACCTCGCCGCTTGGTACTGAGAACGCAATCTCCGGGGTCGTTTGGTTATTGCGGCGACCCAAAATAGCTATACCGATAACGAGACTGATCTCGAGTAGCTTAAGCGCTTTGATCGCTGCACAGCCAAGTGATCAAATAGCCGTTATCGTCGCTTAATCCTCGATGGCCACGAAAGTCACCACTCCACCGGATTCGAGAGATATCGTGAGGAGAATAAGATCATCAGGCTTGGTGTGCCCTTGGGTTTCAAAGACCCCAAAGACCGTGTTTTAAGCTCAATTTCAGTCAGTGCCCTGAAGCGAGTTGACAGGCACGAAAGTCGCTCGACAGCGTCAATTCTAAAGGCCTTACGCTCTTCCTTCGAGGAAACACAAACATAGTTATGGATGAGGTTGCCATTTTAAAGGCTGGAGTCAAAAACCTTCCTTAAACTGGCGAGTCAGATACTGGGAAGTGTGTGGGTTGGTGTGAGTCACATGATTGTGGGTTATATTGCTTGGAATGCTTAGGGTTGGTGAAACAACAAACATTATGTTGCGAGGCGCCACGACCAACATACCTCAACAGTAGGGTTAGAAGGGTTGCACGTGACTTCAGCCACAGCTCCACCCATCCATAGCCACCGAGGGCAACGCCCCAAAAGACCACTGGAACACCCATGCTCATCTCATCCATAAATGGACCATTCGAGAGGAGCTGGGTGGCAGGGAGAGAAGGAAAGCTTGATAGAGGAAGTACTGGAACTCGAACTAGAATAGATTAAGGTCTACTGGAATAAATGATCATAAGAACTAACACATTAGTTGAATGACTCAGATGGCACCACCCGCCTTGTGGACTCGGTAAATAGAAGAGAGTGTCCATGTGGTTCATAATGCGGCCTATGATGGTGGCAGAATAGGGATGGCACGTGCCACACCGCCCTGGCCCGAGTCGACCCTTATTACCATGTGACAGACCGCATCCTGCGATGGATAGAGAATGAAACCAGACATTACCAAGAAGACCGAATTCACACCACCTTTGTAGACAGAAGGGGTTCAAGTACGGTCGCGGGTATTCTCACAATTATCGATAATTATGTTGACTTTTACCGACAGGGAGTAACCTTCTCCGACTGCAGCTGTTAGCACTCGAAATATTAGCATTTTAAGGTTGGAGATAGCGTAAGAGATCTGAACTGAAGAAATACAACACGGCTACTAAGCACAGGGCACATGCTGTATCTTCATCTCTATTGCTGTAACTGTGACTAAGCAACTTCGCGATATTGACATGCCAAGTTGGAAATCGATCGCCGGTTAGGTTGAGCTTAGTTCAGGATGTTGTTGCAAGTTGCTGGACTGTACCTGGCTGAAGGCAAAGGTTGAGCGCAAGCAATTCAAAGCTAAACCAAGTCATTCCAATAATTCAACATCGAGCAATTCTTAGATGGCCATGTGTGAATTCATTTTAGTAGCGTAGGTTAACTAAAGTGTTTGTCGGAAGGATAGCTTAGAAGGCTGGGACTGTTATTCGTTACCCATCTTATCCTAGTTCTACCTGTCTCTATGCTAAGGGTAGTGTTGCCAAAGACTGACAAACTCCTACTATAGGCGCCACCCGTCGGGAACCGTGAATACTACGCCGTCGTCACCAACGCACGTGCAAATCCGGTCTCTGAAAGAACAGTTTATGTCCTCACGTCCAGTAGAACTGGCGTCGACGTCATGTTTTATAGCATCGCTGTCGGTGAAAGTCAATCTAATTGTGGATCGTTGTGAGAATACCGGCGACCGTACTCAAACCCCTTCTGTCTACAAAGGTGGTGTGAATTCGGTCTTCTTGGTAATGTCTAGTTTTTCCATTCTCTATCTATCGCAGGATGCGGTCTGTCACATAGTAATAGAGGTCGACACGAGCCAGGGCAGTGTAGCACGTGCCATAGCTTAGTCATCCCTATTCTGCCACTATTATGGACCGCATTATGGACCACATCGACAATCGCCGACATTTTGAACCTCGGCAGGAGCTGCCAGGGAACTGGCAGCAAAGGCGAGGAGTAGGGTAATAGTCCAGCGTTGCATGATTGTCGGGTGATAGCTTCTGGTTAATGTCTTGTGGAGAGAATTTTGAAATGGTCAAGATATTGTAACACAATTAAGGATTAAGGAAGAGAAGAAGAGAGTGGTAATAAGGCTCAAGAAAGGAATCTGAGCGAAGTCGAGGTATGAGAAGTGTAAAACCGATGTTCTGGAGAAGGAAGAAAGCAATTCACATGCTGTGAAGTAAGACCCTTACATACTTGTTATAACATTTCTCAAGCAAGTCTAAGTACATTCAATCATGCCACCAATTCCACATCACTAGAGCTACATCAGTATCAAGGATGCGATGGAGGGTCACTCAATCAAGAATATCATACATCTGAAAACGACATGTAGCAGCTATGCTCACCTCGGCATCGAGGCACACGACAACAGAGTTGCTATAGCTCGCCTATTATCTCTACCAGTCAGATCTCTGACAGGTTTCCGTAAAAACTGACATTTAATTACACCGAGCTCTTTTTATAGCAAATTTTAATACAGCGGACGGAGGACTAACCTTGTCTTCCATAAAAGCCCCTGCGTCTAACCCAAGAATAAATCTCGAATTTGAACATGTTTAACGTCTACTAGAATCACGGAGATGAAACTACGCCTGAGAATACATCATTTCTTCATCATGTTGTAGAGTTATTTTGTAACTCCAAAGCCACCTTCTTTCATAAATACCGATAACCCATTCTCACATAGCACGGCTCACAGGCGGGCAAACTCAGTTGCAGGCCTAATGCTGGCCGATGGGTTGTGCTTGGTGTTCTGGAAGGAGACTTATCATCCATCTTTTCCACGCCGCTCAGTCGAAGGGGGGGAGAGAGGATGAGAAGCTTCATGAATGCGGACTTGACATGAGTGTGACTTAAGATTTCTCAATGGAGAGAGCAAGTCTCACAGAACTAGCAAGGGCTTCGCCTCAAGTGTGCCATCCATTCATTCCACTCCCCAATTCATTTGTAATCAACATTGTAGAGCTTAGTAGATTGTCGGACACTGTGTTTTTGGTCTTGATAGGCTCAAGAACTAAAAGTAGCCTAGACCCTGTTGCTGTAATTTCATCTACTAAATCCACATTGCTAGGACTATGAGCTTCTTTGATTCTCCTAAATAGCAGCCTGTTTTTTTGTGGTATTCATGATCTATGTGAACAAGAATGGCAATTTTTCCCAAGATTTAGGCCTGTGATTCTAGAGGCACTTCTATACTTGAGTCTGAACTTGAGCACCTTTCGTGCAGGCAGAAACCTAGCTACGCACCCCATCCTTGGATAACGTTGGTGGTGTTTGAGGCAGCGCCTACATGTGGCTTGATCCTAGAGTAAGACAATTTAATGCGACGGGCCTTTCCATGTCGTAGTTCCCCATCCTATTCGGATACTGTTCTTGATGCCTGCCCTTAACTCTAAGAGTGCACAAGCCTTGGCAGCATTCTAGGGATCCAGTAGATGATGTCTTCTAGAAAGGATGTGGCGATCTTCGAGAAAGAGGGCTAGTGTCAGCGGGCTAGGCTAGCGTCCGGCTTGCTCGCCCGCAAGTGGTTTGTTGGAGCTGCATCTCGAATCTCTCATCGAGCGTTGCTGTTGTAAAGGGCACCATTAGGGGGCATGACATAGTGGGATAGATTAACAAAAGGGCTGTGGTAAAGGATGAGATGAAGCACCACAAATGCAAGTGAAGGCCAACAGTTTCCATGTGAGTCAACTTTTTCAACCCTGATTTCAAGATGTTGATCGGCCGTGGTTAGCTGTTAGGCAGATGTACTATGTTACATCTGGATCTATGCCCCGTGGATTTGGTAATTTCTATCTCTCCATCTTTGCGATAACGAGCTTTTGATGGCAACGAGAGGCCATGTTGGGGGTAGCCACCAAATCACAGACCTCTACTTTACGCCAACACACACATATTATAGCACACTTGCAGCAATGCTCAGACTCTGCCTGGGATCGACCAATAAAAATCCCACTGAGCAAGGCGTATGCTAAAATTACATCATAAACACTAGCCATTTGATTGCATAGACATAGCTCAAGAATTACAAATTTAGCTCTGCCGTATTGCTCGAGTTCGTCTCTTGCCTTTAGCACTGCACATACGTCATGTTACACTAGAGAGACGACAGGATGTCCCTTGAGGTTATCATGTAATAGAAAGGCGAACAGCAATTGCATTCAATTCTTCGCTTGGTAATGATGGTTACACAGTACATGTAAACGGCACTGTGGGTTCTTAACAGTAAACATTAGGAGGATGTACTGAATATCCTAGAGTAAAGAAAAGAACGAAAATGAGGGACTGATTCATGTTGAATGTGTCTCACTAATGCTCGCTTGAAAAGTGTATCCCAACCAATGTATACATCCACCACTACCATGTGCAGACCAAACACATGTGCCTTGGAAGAAGGTCCTTGATGTCTAATGCTGACCCCAGCGTTCAGCCGATCTGGGGTCAAACATCCTGGTCATTCCTGGCTTAGGTTACTAGTAGTTCTTCGTAGCGACGTAATTAGTCTTCAACAATCAGAAAATCGTTCGAACAGGACGGGATCTCCGTATCTTTCGCATTTGCAAAAGCTACCCCTGCTTCTTAGACAAGGGCCCAACAGCACCACGGGTACCCAACGCTATAAAGTCGCACGGTTACCTATCTGGCTCCCACTAGATGGGCAAGTCGTCGGCGGCATCACATTTTGCTACACAAGCATTAGGCCTAAGGCATCAGCTTATATGCACCCCAATTAGCTGAAAACATTTCTGTTAGTGCATTCCATGTTTTGGGGATTCTGCCAATGTACCTCTCTCGCTAGCCAATCCCATGGCCGATTTTTGCACGAAGGAATAGAAAGGAAGGGATATTTGCCGTGTTGAAGACTTCAGTCATTATTCGGAAATGTGATTTCTTGATCCTATGTTATTATTCTCAAGTGACATGATGCCAGCCAGCTCCTGCCCAGGAAAACGACCTCATCACAGCCAGTAACTCCATGTGTAACTGAGCGGCTAAAGTATTGCACTACTTCAGCCGGTTCGAGAGAGCAAGCCAAGGAGATTATGGCATATTTTGACCGGAATAAGGCGGGGGATGATCGTATAGAGGCCGAGGTCGCTGGGGGACTGGAGAACCACGAGCAACACAGACTCACCAAAGCCGGAGCTGGGCTTGCTGTGATCCAAAGTATGTGACTTCAGCCTCGGAGGTGTGTGCATGAAAACCCACTAGTGAGAAAATCGCTGCAAACTTCAGGGCAAAACCTTTCCCATGAAGGTGAATACTACAGACCTCATTACAATCCCTTGCTTAATCACACCTTTCTTGCTTCATGGATCTTAGATACAACCGAGGACGAGAAAGCGCCAAAGTCGCTTGAGACCAGTCTTATTCTTGGTCTGGCCATTTCGGGTCGTCGCAATAGCTCAATCGTTCGGTAGGTTGCTTTCTTGGTACCAGTTAGTGAGGTGATATTGGCCGGCCTAGGTTGATGATGTATTCAACAATAATCTGTTCCCCTAGATCATGTAGTTTGCGCGATTGAAACTATCGCCTCAATAAAGGTTGTCACGATATGGACCATTGAGGGTACTAGGCGGGACCTTGTACATTCTTGCAGCGTGGTAGATGCGCAATTTTTTATCATTTCGAAGGGGCTGAAGAGCGGGAATGATGATCTTCTTTACTTCACTGTGGCATACTTGGTAGTTGAGGAATAGTTGCCAGTTGGAAAGTAAGGGGATCTGCGGGATTTCTTTCCGACTTTCTATGCAGATACGGTGCAACAAAATTTATGGTTCAAAGTTTTGGCTTGATCACTTCACTACACGAGGGCCTTATCAGTGCTTTATACTCACTGTTTAGTTCTTCCTATTGCTATAAATATCACAAGATTGTCAATTCTAACAGCAGCATGTTTTTCTTCATCGAGGTCTTTTCTTGTATGTGGCGGTGTTCAGCCCATCATGTTCCAATCTCAATCTCACCCTCCATTCTCGAGGTTAAATCGAAAATGCCGGTTAATATGATCCGCCAGTCTTCATGAAATAGATCTTATTGTACAGGGTGCACAAGGCTATACATTTCAAGCCACCCAGTAGTATTGTGTTTGTATGAGAAACTATACCCCTGCAGAATTTCAAACAGCATCTTTCATTTCGGTCTTTGTTTCAAACGGTAGAAGTGTGCATTGGGGAATAGCCTTCGATTCAATACAGGCGATGGATTGTAATAAGTTAATTGCGGACTTGTAGGCTTTCTGAACTTGCCCGAAGGCAATGAGCCAGGTAGTAGCTATAGCACCTTGGGGACAATTGTGATGAGTGTGGTCAGAGCATGGACTCCCTAGTAGTGCAATCTTCTTTGCTGCACTCCTGGACATGTCGAGATGACAGGCAATTGAGATACCTGTCATCCGCATATACTGCGCTGCCTGCGCGACACCCAAAGGCAAATGGCGGAGTTCTTCTAGGAGGTCATTTTTCGGCTGTCAGTCACACACATCTTGCGGGCCGCGGCCCAGGATAGCCGTCAGCTCTCCAGGAGACATTTCCTCAAGCTTTACATCAGTCCTACATTCAATGGCCATCTGATGCAACGTGACCAGAGCACGTTGTGAATAGAATCCGCCCTCCTTCGCTTTGTAGAAGGAAGTGACGAATCCATCTGCTTGTAGCATTCGGGGGATTGAAGACTTCTATGTCATCAGCGCTGTCAAGGATGAACAGCCGATTTCCAGCCTTCCCTGATTCCAAGTATCGCTCCACAAGAATTCTCAGGTCTTTTTCGTCGCCCTCTCAAGTATCCAGCCTCTCTATAGGCTTACTTCTGTCTTTTTCATGCTCTTCGATTTTTAATTCCCCGACAAGTCTGTCACAAGCAACTTTATGTCCAGCTGTAGTAGCGGCTGTGAGCCGATAAGCAGAAGAACATCCAGGCATCTAACTATCCGCTGCATGTGCAAGCTTCAGGGCTATCTAGGTTTTACCCCCCCAAGTGCGGCTTGCTGAGAGCCACTCTGGCTCAGGAGCTTATCATCCAAGGCATCGAGGACTTCATGACGCCCGACGAAGCAGTAGTTATCGGGAAAGGGAAGCGTTTCGCTCGTCAAAGCTCTATAGTGAACCTTGCGAAGGGTCAATTCTGTCCGGTAACCAGTCTGGCGTCGTTTGATCTCGGTGATTCCCGTAGACATTAAATACATTCAAGCCAAGTCAAGTCAAGCCAAGTTCTAATGACCACAACCCACACCTACCGCACCACACTGCACCTATAAGCGAAGAGACCTCACAGCTGCCTGTAGAACCAAACAAGCACAATGCAACTAGCCCAAATGGCTCCTGTGTTTCTGCAAGAGGAAGTTGAAATAGATCATGTGTTGTTGTTAATGCTGGTGTGACATAGTTGGGGAAGTGCAGGCCTCCTGTCGCACACTGAAGGATTGAAGTTGTGAACGTCAAGATGGACGTTTGAAGTGGAGACAAAGCTGTCAATTCATAACAGGAAATTGCGACACATCACTTAGAGAAGCAAGTAACCCTATCTTGTTTTGGAATTACCTAACCCTAATAGAAGCAGCATCATACCCTTCTCTTTCTTAGTTGTCTCAATTTCAAGCATGAGAAAGCAAAATCCACTCAACAGTGTTTGGCTCTTTAGAGTTATGCTTTAGTTGATCCCCCTAATGGACAGTACCTGGTTGTTGCCAACGGGGCTAGTCTGCCTAGTACCTAGTACTGAGCAACACAACACGATCAAGGTATCATCCCAATTGATCGTATGCTCACAGTTAATGCTCTTGAGAGTAGGATTTCTATCAAAGAGGACGATGAGACCTGTTTGATGTCTTACTTTATTGGGCCATATGAGGTGAATGACGAGTCAACTCTGAAGATGGTGAGAGACACGGCGACTCTTAGGCATGGGAGCGCCATCTCATCTAGATAGAGACGGGCATGGCGGATGGAATAATAGACGCTATTTCGGAATGTGTTTGTTCATCTTCACTTCTCATACTTGCAAGAACCTGTATCGGCAATCAATGATTTTCAGTAACCATGTCAAACTCTAGTTCTGGAACATCAATCATTTATAAAGAGATCAGTAACATCCTACACTAATGCTACAAAACTTTAGGTCCGACAGAGGCAATAAACAAGCAAAATATGGAAGCAAGAACGAGCATGTAAAGCATGTGGCGTAGGCATTACATGTAATATAGAATTCAATAGAGATGTTGACTACTTTCATTATTTCACCCAAGACGAAGGCAACAAAATTCTCACTCATAGCTTCGAGTTCTCCCTACGCGACAATGAATTCTCCGACTAGCTGGCACTCGTATACAATCATGGAATCAAAGTGATGCTATGAAACGCGGCCAGCAACCTTCATTAGCGTTTTGGTTCGAATTAGCTAATAGCATTTACTCCACAACACCGTTAGGATCCTCTTCAAGCCCGCAGGAAATCCGGCGTGTACCTACGTACCAGCCCCATCCAGCCCCCTTGATCCGTGTCTTCGCTGTTTACAGCCACGTACACTGCGGCCGCTGTAAGTGTCAGTCTCACAAAAAATCCCGACGCTGAGGAGCCACGACCTAGTCCTAGGACCAGCTTGGCCCAGTACATGATGCCGCGAAGATCTTGATTATCACGGCCAAAGTCGGGCTTGGGCGAAATAGAGCGGAATTGCTTCAGATGTATCAACTCGTAGGGCATGTAGCGCACGCGGAACAGCGCATCGGTCCACAAGGGGTTGATCATGACAGTGCGGCGATGTGTGAATTCGTCAAAGCCGGCTCGACCGTGCAAAGCACCCATGCCGCTCTGTCCCACACCGCCAAACGGCAGGGCTTCGATGGTGCCGTGCAAGAAGCCGTCATTGACAGTAGCACCGCCCGAAGTCACGCGTGAAAGAACTATATAACGCTTGTTAGTCTCATGGATGGAGCAAGAGTTGGATGTGACTCATGGGGGGAAAGTTGAGGCTCACTCTTCTCAGTCTCCTTGGAATCGCCGAACGGATAAATTGCAAGTGTCGTTGGGCACACGCGATTTGCAATAGCTATGGCCTCATCAGTGGAATCAACTGGCAAAATAGACCAAACCGGGCCAAAAGTCTCATTCTGGATCAAAATATCTTCCTCGTCCTCGACTAGAACTACTGTTGGCTCAATAAACAGCTCTGTCTCGTCTGTGTCTCCACCCATTACAACCTTGCCGCGTGTCTGGTCTAAATAGCCTTTGATGCGAGCAAATTGGCGGGCGTTGATAATACGGCTGAGATCAGGGCTCTGCTTCGCACCCTGCGGGAACATTATGCCATATTCCTTTTTCAACGCTGCTATAAATTCTGGCACGATGTTGCGGTCAACCAGCGCGTAGTTTTGCGACACGCACACCTGGCCGCAGTTCATGAGCTTAGGCCACATTAGTCGCCTTGCAGCCATGGCTACGTTGGCCGAGGGGGTGATAAAGGCCGGGTTTAGGCCGCCCAGCTCTAGGCCTACAGGTGTTAGGGTCTCTGCAGCCTTCTTGCAAATGATCTTAGCTACCGCGTTGCCACCCGTGTAAAAGATCTTGTCCCATTTTTGATCTAGGAGGGCTGTCGTTTCCGCTACTTCGCCATTCACCACACTGTACACGTCTGGGTCCAGACGCGAGGTGATCATGTGTGTCAACACGGCAGATGTGGCAGAGCATGACTCGGATGGCTTCAACACAAATGCACAGCCAGCAGCAATGGCAGAAATAGCCGGGGAAAGCGACAGCTGGATAGGGAAATTGTACGGACTTATGATCAGTACCACGCCTAATGGCTCTTTGCGGATGCGCACGCGAGTTGGCAGTGTGGTAAACGGGAGATTTGGCACTTTCTCATCTGCGACGTGCGAGTAGATCTGACTTAGCGTGTCCAGAATAAGACCCCTAACAATGTTAATTTCCAAGAGGTCTGCTTCGTAGCTAGACATACGAAGGTCCTGGCACAGCGCCTTGGTCAGTAGATCCGAGTAGTCCTCAACAGCCCAGTATAGCTTGCGCAACTGTGTGATGCGGAAATCGACATTGTGCGTCTTGAGCATGTTATATGCCTGACGCACGCTAGCCACGGTGCTGGGGATCTCATCTATGGCGGTGGGAGTGTAGGTGAGAAGACCTGTGGGCACCGGGGGGGATGGGGGAAGCTTAGGCGCCATTGAGAACAGATGAAAATAATATGAAGAATAGTTATACTGTTTGCTTCGCTCATGAAAGAATTGGCAGAAGCTTTTTTTTCCGAGGAATTAGTAGGAAAGAAAAAGTGAAGGAGAGTGCGAAGACGACAAAGTATATTTATAATCTGAGGCAACGTGCAGCATGAGCGCGGGGAAGGATACCGCCTACAGCCTCATGGTCCGAATAAAGAGGAACAAGTAGGGCTCCTATCTGGTGCTTGTTTTGGCTCCACTTTATGGGCGTAACTATAGTTAGTGCTACATGCAAGTACAACATTGTTTTTGCTTGAATGCGTCAGACTTGGGCGTTCTCATAGAGTATTACTTACGTGTGAGCAAGCATGCACACATGGATGCGTGACATCTAGTGGCAATATGTTCCTGTGGCTGCTGCCGTTGTCCGACGAATATTGGTCTTTGCAACAGAGTAACTGCGGCTGTCGGATGCTTCGGGTATCGGTTGGTCTCTTAGGGTTATCACCACAATTAGGGCTTGCGGCATCAGACATCTAACGTTTCTACTGCCCCTTAGTCTTGAGAAGGGGCGTGGGGTTGGCGGCCTGTGACATTGCTCAGTATCTGCCACCCCATACACCTACCCTACCTACCTTAGAGCCTACATTCTACGATATCATTGTGTATTCATCACCCTAGCCCGAATTTTCTCTCTAGTTGTTCATAATCGCTGCCCCAAACCGACGCCCCCGTTCACCACCGAGATAAAGATCGTCGTTCTCCGACTCGCTGCCCATCTCAACAGCAATCTCGTAGCCACGCATAACTGAGTCCTCGTCTACTTTCAGGCCGTTTTCGACAAGAGCCAGAACTACTGCACGAATGCGCGTAATCTCACGCATAGTCGCCACATCGATGTGGTCATTTTGACTCGAGTACACGGCCTGACTCATCTCCTCATTGCGGCCGAAGCCGGTCTCATCGACGGCCGTGGGATCGGCTGCTGCATCGCTGTGCTTGCTGATCCAGATGTATCCATTAACACCAAGGGTCACGTGAACACGGCCGCCACCATTCTCAGTGTTCATAGTCCATACCTGGCGCTTGGCCCGGACAACACCACCGCCGCCGCCAACGCCAGTGAGCGAGAGGAATACGCCATTGCGCAGTTTTCCGTACTTGAGACTGCGGGTGTGCAGTGACGCGGCTCCGTCGCCGTGAAGCATTTGTACCTCGGCAACAAGCAGATCTCCCTCAGCAAAAAAGGAGCGGATCTGCAGCTCGTCGGTCTCAGTGCGTTTGCGCAGAATGCCGCCAGGGAGATTGATAGCGCTGATTTGTAAAATAGCTAGTTGTGACGAGCCAACATCAACGCGCCAGCGTTTGCCTTGCACCTCAACGATCCGCCCGACAACCAGATCACCAATTTCGGGCGTGTAGCGTGCATGCAGAGGCTGAACTGATATTAGCTTGTTGGTGCGCTGCACAACGCCTGCTACCGATGAAATGATCTCGGTTGAGTCTGGTAAGACATATGTCCCATGGCCCCTACATTGGGATGATTGTCAGGATACATGAGAGTAGAATGAATCATATGCAACAGAAAGTAGAGAGGGGGGCATGCTACTAGACAAACCTCATGTATTGTGCATCATCAGTAATGACGTATCCGGGCGTAACTACGTGGTCATTATCTTCTGCAACAGAGCTCTCGTCATATTCGCTTGTCTGATAATTCATGGAGGTGTCACCTTCAAGGTCCACACCGCCATCCGAGTCCGAATCCGGGTCCATTCTGCGAACTGGCATCGGCCTGGGCTTGCCACCGGCTGGCCGGGGTTTGATAATGGTGATGGCCATGATGAATGTGTGAGAGAGTAAGAGAGTGAGTGACGGCGCGAGAGCGAATGAGAGAGTTTGTGTGATGTGCGTATTGTTTAATGTTTCAACCTCAAAGCGCAAACAAATTCACTGAGTGGCAGATAGTGACGGAAAGGGCGCAAATCAAGGTTGATGAAAGAATTGCCTGTCAGCAGATGCGTGCGACGGCGTGAAAAGTTGCATCATTGGGTCTCGTTGTAAGTGGGTCATATCATTAGTAATCAACAACCAAGGTGTTGTACCCCTAACCCTAAACAGCCACGTAACCCAGTACATGATCACGTGACCCAAACATATATTTTGTTGTGGAGAATCTAACCCCTATTCGGTAGAACATCGGGTAAGCCCACAACACATAACGTTTTGTGGGCTTACTCGGTCAGAGACAGAAAACTTAGTCTAATACAACACATAAAAACAATCAAAAGAATCAGTTCACAACATATTTACCCCCCAAATCATTACCCCTCACTCATAGATAGACCTAATAAAACCATTCCGATCTACTCCCAGCTACGCGACACAAGGTACTTTCCAAAAGATGTGGAAGGATCAGGATCCAAGTGGCAACAGCGCTTCCAACAGGAAAGCGCGTAAACAAACTCGTCACTCCGCTTGTTTTATGTTTTTTTTTCTTTTTCATCGACGTAAAATGTATCCAAGTTCAATTTCAAGCTCGTCACTCGCCTTCACCCTCCGCCCTGCAGTTTTTAGGTGGCATAGGGGGCACAAAAAGCAACTACTAGCTACCCTAAACCCAAACATTGCTATAACCCTAACATTGTCATTGATGCTTGCCTGCTTCATATGGCGACAAGGAGCTGGCAATTGGGAGTGATGTGAAAAGAGGGCGAATCGTCGGCGAGATTTTCTTCAAAGTTGAGAAGGTGCGGATTCAAGGCTTCACAGGCTATGAACAAACTCAATGGCTGGATAGGAAGAGGGAAAGCACAAATAGACACACCTACCAGTGTTGTAAGTATTGTTTCTTAGAAAATTGAGGAGAAGGAGGGGACACTAGATTTCAAAGGCGGCCCATACCGATTGCAGGAGAGAGATACGGCTAATATGCAAAGGCCCATCTCTAATAGAACGTGGGTGGGTAGAAAACGGATAGTAAAGCTCAAATATGAAGCCTAGAAGGCTAAAAAGGGCCACTGATAAAGCAGAGAGCTTGATAAAACTATTAAAGCTGCAGGCAGAAATGTCCATGTAGACGCCGAGGTGGGGGTTCAAGTCTCCTTTGTCGGAGCGAAGCGAACGCTCGGCTTATTACTAGATTACTTCTGCTGAAATTTAAACTACTGCAGTTACTAGATATTCCTATTGTGACCGGCTGCTGTTTCTAGAAAGAAGAATCCCCTTCATGTTAAAACTGAGGGAGGGGGGAGGAGTCGTAAAATTCTGACACCTAAACAACTTACTTTTTACTGATGTGTTGCCGGATAGAGACTTGTAAAGTCGGGGATCATGTCTGTTTAGCCTCCGGACTCTTTCGTTTTCAATATCGAGTTTATATTCATGAGGTTCTGCTACTCCGCCTGCCTCTGGCTGGTACGATGCCAATAGAATGCTTTATCTTTGACACCCTAACAATCTGTATGCTGGCGCAACAGGGCCTCGGAACTTTGCCTGAATGAAACATGAGCTTGGATGCATGTGAGAATTACTGTAAAAGTGTTTTTTGGCTAATTTTAAGTGCTTCGGTGTGCTCTAGTTGGGAGACTAAGGAGACCAATGTAAGGCGCATAGCTACGTGTGTTATGAAATAGACTGCTGTTAACTTGGAGCGCCTAATTTCACAGAATGCTGCTGAATACATTGGAAGGATGGGCTTGCAGTTGACTTCTTAGTTTGCCGTATTATCCGCAGGCTTCTCGTGCGATCATCATTCAGTCATTCTGGGGTGGTTGTTAGATCTGCTGTTACAGTGAGCGTTTTCCTTCAAGAATACAGCTCGGAACTATTGTTGATCAAATTTAACATTTTCAGACTAAGGAAACGTACTTGGAGCACTTCGTTGTTGTTTTCAGGAGTTGCCCGAGTAGGGAGAAAAGAAGTGCCTGGTCTAGAAGTAATTTGTCGTGGTCACATCGGCTACACCAGTCTGTGCCTTCAGAAGTCAATGGTAGAGAGAGCAAGACAACGCTGGTCAAAGGCACCATTCTGCATAACAAAAAACAAGAAATGTGCATTGAGAAAAGTACCTTACATATTTACTCTAGGTAAAAAAGGAGTTCGCTGGGTAACAACCGAGTGTAGAAGCTGCATAGCATGCTATTCACATGCTGGTGACTGGGAGTAGCGGCTCGGTCAAAGTATGTAACTTCACGGGTGCGCTACTTTTCACACCTTTCGACTCGTTTCTATTCGTCTCGTAGAATATAAAAACCTACCTGATTGTTTTGTGGAGGCCAGACTAAAAGCTCTCCTGCATTAGATGCCTGGCCGAATGGCTTTGTCGTCAAGGTTCCACTACGAACCTTAAGGGGAATTTCATCTTGCCCAGCATTCAATTCATCATCCAGATGCGGCATTTAATATGTCTACTTTTCAAAATGGTATCTATTTAGAGGAATGCTATGTATTGTGATGAAAAATATCGCGCACATGAACAATGCTGATGAGTTGTTGTGTTGTGCTACCAAAGGATTCAATTGTGCAGCTCACGCTAGACACTTGCGTGACACAACCATTTACATCAACATTCAACAAATTTCGAGGTGCTAAAACTCATTTGCAATAGAGTCTTTACTGCTTGGTTGAAGAGCATGATTGTTGTAGCTTTTATACACTGCGCAGTTCATAGATTCAAAAAGACTCCTGTATATTCGCTCAGTGCAGAGATATGTCTAGACAAACATGCGTCATTCCATCTCTATGTATGGATTGAAGGGCCTATTTGCTTGGATTGCGTGGCACAGATGTTGTCGACAACAAATAGCCACGCGTGCTGAAGCTCTAAATAGCAACTGTGGCAATGGGAACCGAGATATGGTAGCGTGTTTCCATTTATCCGCGTAGTCACTTGATGAGGTGAAATAGCTACTATGACTAACTCGTCGCAGCTGACTGTCCTAAATGTCAAAATTTGATGCCATGTTTAGGTAGCCTGAGCGACCCGCTAGAAAATTGCAGAATGTACAGAGAATGTGCAGAAATAACGGCGAAACAACTTCTAGTGTGTGATGCACTCACATGCGCAATTGATCATATAGAGTAAGTACATAGATTCATCTCCACTTGGCCGCCCCTCGCAACTTTCTCTCTTCGTCTAGTCTACGAAGGCAAGCCTAAGAAAATACCAAAGGCTTGCTCCAAAGATGCGTTTGTCTATGTCTTCCTTCATCTCCTCGTCGAGATCAAGTTTCCCTGCGAGCTTGATGAAGTGATGTTGTCAGCGAATATTTAATTGCTCTGTTTCCCTCG
>JAZBQP010000347.1:0-24289 GCA_038407015.1 Ceratocystis ficicola | reverse complement strand
CGACCAGGCCCCCCCCCCCCCCCCCCCCCAAATTCCTTCCCCCCCCCCCCCCCCCCCCCCCCCAAACATCGAGCGCCTTACTTTGTGCTTGTCTCTCGGCGCATTGTGCTAATAAAACGGTCTGCAGTATCCCTATCAGGCAGGTCGTCGCCCTTGCCTTGTATGCTCCGTCATTACATAATCTCCAGATGTATTTCTTTATTTTTTTTACTTTTGTGTATTTTCTATGGAACTACAGAACCGCTTAGCCAGACCAATCTCATTACTGGATGCTGGATTCAAGCCAGGCCCAGCTCTGGCGCTGCTGAAGGCCCAGGCGTTGCATAGCACAACCCCATATTCGGTGTGTAACAGTAATAGACAACGGCAAAAATTGCCCCTTTCTCCCGCCACTGTTAACAGCCCCTTCCCCCCGCCCCCATGTTGTAGCCAATCGACGATAACGTGTTTTTTCGTCGGGTTCAGTGCTCAGACAGCCCCTTGTAATAAACATCGTTCTCAGTTCACCCAAACAATCAAGGAAACGAACCTTGACTTTGCTAAAAAGCCTAAAATGTCACCCCAAAAATTAAACTTCCCCAATGGTGGCGAAACCCCTCCCGGAGCCGGCAGCCATTGCCATTTTCCTACACAATGAATGGCACGGCCGACATCCTGTTAGCCCACGCTGTACGTTCCTCTTGTGCTACACGAGGCTTGCAGCGCTTTCCTTCTCTCGGCGGTTTCGGCACATCACGGTCAACCCTGTTAGGATGGCGCCTAGAGTCCGGAAGGTCAAGAGGCCGGACCATAGGCCACCACTAGCATAGGCCGCTACGGGATGCCCCTTACTTTTTTGTCTCCTTTTTGCGCCTCCTGCGCGTATTGCATGAAGTCTTTAGCAACGCAGACTTGTCTAGAGCCAAGAGAGCGTCCAATGTAATGCTACTATACCCGATGCTGGGCGTTATAATGCTTCTTCGTATTACCTAGACCAACCAGAATAACAAGTTGTCACAGAGCTATCAATGAGCAGGTAATATCACAATCTCAGCCAAATGGCTTTGTGTTGAGTTATAATAAGAAACCTCTTCTATACAAGGAAGGGCGCGGGAGGAAATTATCACGTCGCTTTTGACATAGGAGAGGAGTATGATATGGACATGGGGGGCTTCAAGCTGCCATGACATAGGAAAAGGAGGTGCTAGCTTGGCATCGGCAGGGCACCTCAGAAGGACTGCAAGTGGTGGCTAGAGATACACTCGAGATACTTGGTTCTATTTGTTTTCCTGAAGGCGAAGTATAGCCAGCAATAACATCGTATAAAGTCGGCCAGTCCCCCCGCCATTAGATGACATATTGGACTTACTCTCCACCACCACCCCATCGTCTCATTGGCAATTGGCTATCTTTGGTAGTGTACACTCTTTTTCATCGGCATACTACTATCCACTCTTTTTGTTCATACATTCACTCGTTTTTTTTTGACTTCAAACCCTTAATATCTGTCTATACTTGACACTGGATATCGCCTGTCTTTACTTATCGTATCTTATATTCCCAGTTTTGTATATACACACCACTTCCTGCAACCATGAAGTACAACACCATTGCTACCATTGCTGCTCTCAGCACCCCCTCCTTGGTCCAGGCTGCCTCGGGCACCATCAATGTTCTAACCATGAACGTTGACGACACAAACATTCCGGGCGACACGACTGCCAACGCCCAGAGAATCGGCTCGTTCTTCAATGATCTTAGCTACGATGTTATCAACATCCAGTCCGTAAGTCTTTAGATGACCCAACATGGTTCTTGCCCTATTCCTCTCCCAAAACAACTACTAACTTGGACTAATCAGGACTTCAAAAACCATGACGCTATTTACGGGGCCGACAACCACCCCTACCGCACCCTCACCTCCGGTGGCTTTGGCCAGGGCGATGGTCTTAACACTCTATCCAAATTCCCCTTCATTGACTTCCGCCGCATCCCGTGGGATGTGTGCTCCAGCGCTGAGGGCGGCGATTGCGAAACCCCCAAGGGCTTCACTTTCATGCGTATGCGCATTACGGAGGGCGTCTACATCGATGTGTACAACCTTCAAACCGACTTTGGCATGAAGGGTGATGATGTCGCCGCGCGCTCAGCCAACCTGGCCCAGATTTCTCAGTACATCGAGACATGGTCCACCGGCAACGCTGTTATGGTCTTTGGCAATACCAACTCTATCTTCAGCCGTAGTGCCGACAACATCAACGTCTTTGGCAATGATAATGGCATGTCTGATGCTTGGTACACGCTGGTGCGCCAGGGCGATGCTGCCGCTGATGTCAGCTGCACCAACCCTTCCGATACCCTGATGTGCGAGATTGGTGACAAGGTTATTTCGCGCGGCTCGGGGTTGGTTACTCTCAATGCCGCTACTTTTGAATATGTTGGCAAGAAGTTCCTTAAGCCTAACGGCAACCCGCTAAGTGACCGCGACCCCGTTCAAGTCAGCCTGTCTTGGTCCCAGAGCGAAACCCTGCGCCAGTCTGACCTGTATGGTGCTCCTCACGGCCAGGTTTGGTTCAACGATGCTCCTATTATTGCTTCAAAGCCCAACCGCCCCAAGGTTGCCACTATCGGCTTCTCTGGTGGTAACCGTGTTGACAAGGTGTCTGTCACCCTCAATGACAACACCAAGTTGGTGCACGGTGGCCTCGGCGGCGATTGGAAGGATATCAACCTGGAGGTTGATGAGTACTGGAAAACTGTTTACATGTGCCAGGGCATGAAAAACGGTAAAACGCGTATCTTCTACATCAAGGCGACTACCACCAAGAACAACTCCGTGGAGGTTGGTAAAGTTACTGATACCTGTGAAACTTACAACGCTCCTGCAGGTTTCCAGATTATTGGCTTTGCTGGCCAGTCAGGCGACGAAATTGACCAGCTTGGTGTCATCTACGGCCTCCAGTAAATGATGTGGATGAGGAAATGCAGAACATGACCTTTGGAGCTTAGCTCACAACTAAGGATGTGTTGATTCGAGGATACCCGGATAGTTTTGCTGTGATGCACAATAGGGCGTGCAAGTACATAATCTTAATAAATACCAGTATAATCGATCGAACAATGCATTTGCTCTTGATACTTGAAGACGCCGTTCTTGTCTCCTTTCCATAATCAGTGTATTCTTTACTCTCCTTCTCTGATCACGAAGTGGTGAGGGCGAGGCTAGAGTTCCCGCCATCCTAAAACATTACCAGGAAAAGTAAATATGCTTTGACATGTCAAGTAAGGGCGAGCTACAGCAAACGGCCAGTATAAGGAGAAATCAGGACCGAGACAAAAACATGAACTACCGGCCACTTAAAAAGAAACTTAGATACAGACAATAAACAACATAGACTGGGCGTCTCGGCAGCGCTGAAGACCAAGATAGCCAACCTTCTGCACAGCAATCCTTGTTCCAATCTGCTGGCACAAGAACAATAATTATAACTTGGCCTGTCCCACTTGGCTAGGCTCTCTGCTTGCGACCCCCGGCAAGTGCTCTAGAGCCTGAAGCCAGCAAGGGGGAGGGGAAGCGGGAGAACTCGCCTCTCCCCATCTCTCCACTCACCGCCGCCTTGCCGCCTTGCCGTCCCGCATCTATGTAGATGAAATCCCCAACGTTGACGCATTTAGCCACTAGCTAGCTCTAGAAAGCAGATGGGTGGTTGTAGAAAGGAAGGAGAAGAAAGAAAGAAAGGCAATAACATGACAAGGGCAACAAATACGGAAAAGGAGAAACAAAGAGCAAATGGTGTCAAACGAAAAAAAAAATTGGGCATGTTGATTGGTGGGAGAATGTTATACGCGAAAGAGTTAGAGGAAAATGGGGGTATCGTGAAATCGAGGGACTAGAGCTCCGCTGAGTGTAAATAACTCTGTGCATGATGACACAGAGATGCAGACTATTGCCGACCCTATTCACATGGCCATCTCAGCCTGCAGCTTTCGCAACTCTGCCTCCTCATCGTCCTCTTCGATAGCAGGCGCTTTGCCCTTGACTGCAGCAGGGGGAGAAAAAAAGGAAGAAGTCCTTGTTAGTATCCAGTTCAACAACCCACGCCGTCGCAGAAGCTCACATCACAGGTCTAAACGCAACTAGTGCGCGCCGGGGAGGGGATAACATACTAGGACCACTTGACACTGTAGGCATCTTGTGCACAGCATCTGTGACAGGAACGCTCCCTGAGTTGAGCAGTTCGCCGTCCAGCATTTCTTGTTGCATCGACTCGAGCTCGTCTTCAAGATCCATTTCATCAACAGCATTGCTAATATTGCTGTTGGTAATGGCACCGACAATCTCCTCGCTGAGTGCATTTTGCTCTTGCAGAGCCGCCCTATATTGTAGCAAGTGAAGAGTTGGTTAGTTTTTCCATTTGCGTCCTTGTGGTTGTATCACCCCTAGCACCACTATATTGTTGCAACATACATAGTCTCATCGACAGTTTCTGGCGTCAGTTTGCCGTGAATTTGCTTCATGGCTGCGCTTGCACGCTCCATGGCCGCCAGCGTCTCCATGTTGATGTTGGCTGACTCTATCGCGTTGACCTGCTGCTCCAACGTCACAATCTGAGATTGAGTCTGTTCAAGGCTATGTTCGTGGGCCTTCTTGCGTCTTAAGGCAGCCTTGGCACCTGTAATAGAAATTCACATGCATGACAGGGTTAGCCATCTGGATCTCGCCAATCAGCCATCCGGCCTGACCCCGACTGGCTGGTTACCAACGTAGCCGGGGCTTCCTCTCTCTCTCCCCTCCAAGACACCAGTGTAAAGCTGGGAATATGCCCTTACCGTTTTTGTCTGTAGCAATCTTCTTGCGCGCAATAGCGTCCTGTTCGTCCATTTGACTCTGCAAATGGCGCTCGCGCTTCTGCAGCATCTCCAGTTGTGAGCGCAAGCCAACGATGGCATTCTTCGGAGTGTCCTTTTTCTTAGCCGCACCACCGCCAAACCAGCCCCAGACGCCCGACATTTTGGTTTGCGTATTTGATAGGAGATTGCGGAGTGTGGTAAACGAGCGATAAGCTAGTTGGGTCCTCGTGGATGTAGCCTCTGCGATAAATGTGGAGGCCGCTTGTGTATGGTAGCGTCCCGGTGAGCCTACAAGAAAGCCGTTGACTGAGGAAAGAAAGAAACGACAAAGTCGCGGAACAAGACTCTATCGCTACAGCAGAGATTCCAGTAATGGGTGGGTTCAAAGATCGGTA
The DNA here is from genome assembly GCA_038407015.1 of Ceratocystis ficicola. Taxonomy (NCBI): domain Eukaryota; kingdom Fungi; phylum Ascomycota; class Sordariomycetes; order Microascales; family Ceratocystidaceae; genus Ceratocystis; species Ceratocystis ficicola. The sequence continues at coordinate 19,064 of JAZBQP010000347.1, read as the reverse complement.
GAGGCTTGCCAACGAAGAGGGGGTGAGCAAGCGGGTCGGGTCAAAGAGATGTTAAAAACAGCTGCGGTTCTCAGATATCGTCGTTCGTGATTCGTCGGTTGAGTTCGTTGGTAAATATTATGTCGTTTATCGGAAATGCTCGTATCTAGGTGTCGAGATAATCTAGTCGGCTGAGGGGCAAGAGGTGATAGGAGTTAGAACGTCGATGAGAATAATTCCGAGGCATAAAAAGTGACAAGCATGAGGCCAGAGCTTGATAGTCAAACGGCTTTGGTGGGGTCAACCGAAATGACGAAAGAGGCGATATGGAGATGCTCAAAAATACAGGGGATAAGACCCTAAGAAAACACTGGAAAGCAGACCTCAGGAACCAACAGAGAATCAGAACGTACCTGGCTGTGATGAAAACCCCTCGACGAGGAAGTAAGGGAAGCGGAGGCTTTGAGGGATGTAACCAAAAGGGAATACAATACAGTATTGTCTAATTCAAGCCACAAGGCTAAGAGTCTAGATGTTGTGGAGTATGTTTCCCGTTATCTATTGATCTAATGCCTCTTCACTTCATTTGAACGGCGATTTGCTTCCCAATGCTTAGTGGTTGGTTCCAACGCCTTGCGGCAGTCAAGGTGAGCCGTTAGTGTACTAACAGGTTTTGCCTTGTCATTTGCAGTACCTGTATTAATACTTTAACACATGCAGAAACAGCCGAATCAACCCCCATGCTAAATACAACTAGGGTTAGGCATGATCATCTACTAAACCATGCCCTTGACAAGCAAGCCACAGTCACTAATACCGCTATCCAGCTCGCCATGGCTACATCATGAACTCGCTACCAGAAGCCTCAACACTGCATCTACTATCGGGTCTTCCCAATCTTAAAGTCGGTGATAAGGTGCGTTTTCTCGGATGGTGAGTGGCCCCAAATGCCGGTAATATCGTAACTAACGCAACCCATGTGCACAGCGTCACGGCCTACACATTTGAAACAGCAACCCTCACCATAGAACACGATTATCCGAAAGGCAACCACGTGCGGGCTTCCGTGGATATACAACTACACGTAGATGACCTTCGAGCTAGTGCTGTCGATATCGGTACCTGGACTAATGTCATTGGCTACATCACTTGGATAAAACATCCCTCAAAACGATTGGACTACTCATCTGTGGGTGTTCATGCGCTCGCCATCTGGCCAGGGGGCTCATTTCGCCTTGATACGTATGAGAGACTTGTTTCCGAGCCTGATGTAGTTGATCTCTATTATTAATCCAAGCCGCTGGCACTGCTGTGGATAACTTCATGTAGATGTCTTCGCATAGCCACGTTTCTTTGCTACGATACCCCAGAAGAAGAAGTTGAACTTGGATAGAGCGTTGGTTTTGCGATAGTGCCCCGTTTAGAAATTTGCGTGATATTTGATAAACGCGATGTAAAGGTCAATATTGAAATGTCTCTCTCGCTAGTGAAACCCGAAACCCATGCAAAAACAAGCGCCGACGCCAACACTGAAAACCAAAGCCCTGAGGTGTCATATCTCATCAATCATTTTACCCTTCTCTATCACACACAGAGCACGCTCACACGCTCTTTATCTTTCCGATCTTTCCGATCGCGCCGCTACTCGCCGCACCGGTATCCTGAACGAAATCAATCACTAGCGTACGCTTATGCGCCTCCCGGAGCACCGAGTGGGCATTGAGCCCCGTCAGCCCGGCCTTCCACAACATCTTTTCAGGCAACCCGCATTTTTTGACCAGAAACTTGAAGGTGTCGGGCTGTTCGCGTGAAAACACAACACTCGGCCAGCGCTTGCCATCCCAGCTCCCGTGCATTTGTTTCATAGCGGGTAGCGACCAAGCGGCATGCTGATCGTAACCAGGGGTGTTTTCGACACCATTAAGCATGTGAAGCAGAAATGGCTCATTGTCTGTGAGAATAGAGCCGTAGTAGAGCCCAGAGCTCATTTCAGCATCCATCTGCGCAACGCTGCATTTGTGTTTTTTGATATGGAAAGGTTCACCCTTGAACTGAAAGAGAGCGAGCCCGGAGAAAGAACGCTCACTATCCTCCGTCTCCCAGACACGTGATAGCCATGCTCCCAAAGGCTCATTACCACAGTTTCCAATTACCCCGGCCTCAAATGCTGTGATGAGGTAGGAGTGGAAGGCTGTAAAGTAGGCATCGCTTCCAAGGTGGCGGAGCGGTGCCACAGAAGAGCCAGCCTGCTCCCGGCGGACGAAAGGCTGTCCACTTGCAACAAGACTAGCCACTTCGTAGTCGAGGGCTGGATAGAACGAAGTAGTAAAGAGGTCACACACTCTGTTACTAACACCCGCAATTGTCGGGCTTTTGGGACAGCTAGCACCGACCAAGCCCTGTTGAGTAGGCGCCCAGTGCCGAGAAGGAGAAGAGTAAAGTTTGGCAAGCTCTGAGCAGTTGTTCCAGGCCTCGATGAGGTTTGCTCCTCGAAGCTTGATTTGCTTGATGGCCCGAGGCTCATAGAGTGGGATCTGGTCATCCGCCTTAGCGGGTTCAATGACCTTCACTCCAGCGCCGTTGACCAGAGTTTCTGCTGTGGAAATAGAGGCACTTTTTGTAGGCGTCAGGGCCAGGGGGGTGCAGTCAAGCTTGGCATCCTTTTCCAGCAGCTTCTCCTCAGAGTTGCCATAGAGTTCTGCAGAAGATAACCCCTCGATATAGTGTACCATGCTAACCAAGATAGAGTAGATCCACTGATTGGCAGTACGTGTTTGAACAAGAGAATCGCAAACCGGAGCGCCAACAATCTTGTCAAAGGCATCAAACCGCTGACGCAAATCCAAGATGAATTGTTGTTTAACAACTCCATCCAGGCGATTCAGAAGATCCTGGGCAGATGTGGCAGCAGCTGGGTAGCTCTTGCCTTTGTCACCATGACAGCTGGTAAGGGCTATAACGCCAGAAAAGTCACTGAAACACAAGTGAGGATACTTTGATCCGTACTGAGAGACAAATTTGTCAGTAGCCGGAGAGCTCACAAAGAGGTTTTTAAGAAGCTCCATGCGAATGCTTTTCGTTATGTGGGAAAGCCAAACGCAGTCGGTGCTCTCCTGTCTGACGGCAGTTTTGCCCTTGTGAGAAATGGAGTTGATATCCATTATGGCTCCAAGATAGCTGGGTAGAAAGAAGACCCAAAAATAGGATAGCTTATAGCTCCCCGAAAAAAAAAGGCGATAGCTGAATAGCTTGTTTGCACAGATGAAGTTGTGGAAGCAGCAAACCTCAGTTCGCTTGCGTGTTCTCTCAGTTGGGCAGTCAACGAAGCCGCGAATTGAAAATCACAGACGAAGGAAAGGCAGCTTATCAAAATGCTAGCCTTTTATTTCAATGACTCTCGCCCACACCTCTCTAAATCGAAGCTTGGCCTTTGTATGCGGGACGTAGCTGTGAGAGGAAGGATGGACTAAAGGAGACGAAGAAGAGATCAGATACAAAGCTATAGCTATATGACAGCAAGTGAATGAGATTAATGGAGATGCAAAGGAAGCAAAAAAATCCTGGATCTATACAAAGCCCAGAAACAAGCCACCTATTTATAGTCGAGTCCATGCAAGATCGCAGACAAACACACATGGCTGTTAACGGCATTTCTCTTGATGCGGCCTTTCAACGCTGATGAAGCCCGTATCGCAAGCCTCCTAGCTATGGCGGGGTGCCGCTCTTTATCTAGACTCAAGAACGAGCCCGGACACTTCGTTGTCTGGGTTCAGTAGTCCGACTTAGCAGTTCTTGGACTCGTGGCAGCGCAAGTGTATGCGCTCGGCTTGTTAGTCTAACGGCCAGGCCGTGTTCAGGACTCTCGTGTCCAAGCCTAGTCGGGTCGATAAGCGTTCCGTCAAAGCTCAGCCCACAGCTAGGTCGTTTTGATGTCCTGCTGTCCGTTTGTAGGTTAAATGTGGGGACCATGATACCGGCCGGAGGATAAATAGCCAGCAACGAGGCTCCGCAAGAAGGCGCGTCTGATACAGGGCAACAACAGCACAGTATGCAGTATAGAAAATACGTAAATGCTTGTAGAATAGAGCTTCAACTTATCGCAACAGTCCAGTCTCAATCACATGATAACGTACACACATTAATTGCAACATTGCCAAATCCCGCTGCAGTTATTAGAGCAGGACGCTGCACACAGACAGCGCCTCTTCCTAGTCTACTGATTGCGTCAGTCCAAATACGCTCCCAAAGTAAATACTGTTAAAAGCTCTAATCAACAGTCCGGATAAAATAGCAGAGAACGCTCTCATCTAGACTAGGCATGACACTGCTTTTCTTGGCCACGGCTCTACCATTGTTCATGATGATTACCAGCTAGCCTATCGCCCCACTTATTCTCACCCATGCACAGAAAAAATGAGCAACGTAGAAAATCTTCACCCTCACCTTGCCTCTACCTACAACCACACGCCAGAGACACGCCGCATCATCTCCTACTGACTTTCCTGCTCCTCATGCGCCCTCCCCCCTTTTCTTCTCGGCCCTGAATCTCAAACTGCTCTGCAATCAATCACATCGAGCCCTTGACCGCGCCCACCACACTATATCTCTAGAAGCCATGGACTCACAACTATGGACAAGAGTAGATGACCGCTTTGAGCGCTCCTGGAAACTCCGCCAAACATGGAAATCTCTCATCAACGCTCCGACCACTGAACTTGGCACCCAGTCGTGGATCAAAAATGTCATGGCATGCTGGAATGAAGCTTGCAAAATCCAAGCCCCCTTTGTCAACCCCACCAGTCCTATACGGGAGTTCAAGGAGTCAGTGGGCCGCATGCTGGATGTATACAACATGCACACTGGCGGTACGATCCGGCTGAAGGAGCTAGGCGAGCCGACGCTGGAAGTCATCGAGACGTGTTTCCAACACAGCCTGCAGGCTGAGTACAAGCAAGCCTGTCTTGAGCTCGAGGTGCGCAAGGATAATGCCAGATGCGCTCACGTCAAAAACAGCGCCTCCAAGACTGCAATCCCGTTCAATGGTCCTGAGCCCGAAGGCGACCATTCTCATGCGTGCATCTGTGGCGTTTCGCATGCCGGAGGCATCCCGGGATGCTTCTATTTGGTCCCTGAGCTGCGGCCGCCATCCTTCATTGTCCGCGAAAAGGTCGAGCAGCGTGTAGAACGCCTGCTAGCTGGCGATAGGCGTCTCAGGTTCTACGTAGAGAAAGCCCGCGCTAAAGCCCGCAATGGCAAAGTCACTCCTCTCCAGACCTCCGTCTCTGCCAAAACATCAGAAGTCGCTATGTCGCCTTCCCATGTGGAAGCCGTGGCTGATTGGTCTCATGACCATTATGACAACAGCACTACAATAGGCTCTGAAACCTCTACCCAGACAGACACCGTCCCTTCTTCCACATCCACACCAGTGCCAGCAAGAACACACCTGGCCAAGCCCCCTGCCCAGGTACACCCCCTGTACAAGAGCTGGGTTATCAGTGCCTCGTCCACCATCTGTGTCTGCAACGACATATCGCGTCTAACCGACTTTGAGCCTGCAGAGCCCGGTGAGAAAATCTTTGCGCATGGCCAGGAAGTGGGTGTTTTGGGTGTAGGAAAAGCAGAGCTCCGCATTGAGTCTTATGAGGATGGCTATCAATATGTCACTTTCCCTGAGGTGTGGCTGGTACCTGAATACTACACCAACATTATTGCTTTGAATGCATTGGAGGGCTTCGACATCACGTGGGTGCACCGCGACGACGTGCTTGTTATGAAAAATGAGCCCTGGTGCAAGGTCAAGCGTATCAACGGCATGCATGTGTTGGATTACACGCCGCTTCAGAAGGAGATAATGTAGGGGCCAACGAGACAAGACATCATTAGAGCATCGGCAGAAGTAAAATAAGAATCGGATATAGTAGCTTAGTTATCCACGATACCAGCTCGCAAAACACCAAATAAAAAAGAAAGGTCTACAATGCATGTTTGATTATACGCAGATTAAGGGAGCCTTAGCACGATGATAATAGCTGGCATTATATCCCCAAGGTTGGCGATCGTGGACTAGCTCTGGTCTATGTGATCACAGCAAGAACCCATTCGCCGCCCATGCCACCATCAGCCCACCCGACCTCGTTTGCAGCCCACAATCATGTGGCTAGTTCTCAAGCGGCAGCAGCCGACAGCGACAGGTGGCATGTCTTTGCCCCACCAGACCAAACAGCCAATCAGAGTCTCCAAGGGGATCCAGGCCTCTCTCTTCTTAGCTTTCTCCAAAAATAAAAAAATCGAAAAACGGTGGTGAAAGGCATGTGATTGAAAACTTGCATGAAGGGCCGGGATGAAGTTCTCTTAACGGTAGAGCAAGAGTGGGATAAGTAGCTAGCATAAAGTGCAGAAGAGCCGTAGGGTAGGAGCAATTGGCGAATAAGATACCCGGAAAAGCCAGCAAAAATTAGAAAAGTGGCTCCTCACTCCTTCGTTTTTGGCCCAGTCCACCAGGCTGAAGAAGGAAGTCTCCAGTGCTTCCAAAGGTTACTTCCCTCACTCGCTCCCTGCCACTTCCCCAAAAGCTTGCGGAATTGATGACGGGCGGACTGAACAATTTTCTCCCCGTTCTTTCCAACTTCGTCTCTTCTTTCTTCATCCTGACACTACTCTCCATTTGACTGACATCTCAATCACCACATACGCCTCACATTACTTTGTATCTGGCCTCCTTTTTGTCCACCGCTTGCATCCCAATTTTGCCTTGTCTCGATTTCCACGGCTTTCCGCTATCTTCCATTCCAATTCGCTCTAAACCGTTTTGCACTCCCTCTTCTCTAGTCCATTTTCGGAAACCGTCCCTGCCGACTAGGCTCTACTTTTTTTTAGCCGCCTCGAAAAGAAACCCGCAGCTCAGGCGTCCTAACAACGGCGCTCATTTTCTATCTGTCTTGTGTAGGAGCATCTCCGGACGGCCCTTTTTGGTGTTCTCTCTCTGATTGCAACATTTTGGGGTTGTGCTGGTGTCTAGCTCCTGTAAAACACTCCCCTAATCCCCAATTTGTTCTGCCTCGAAGCTTACGAGCCGAGCCGCTCGCCAACTGCACATTATATCCGAATACGTATGCAGCGAACCACCGCCCACCCAAGATTCTCTCTAATTGACGCTCGCCAACCGCTCCAATCCCCCAACTTCGCTCGCAGTAGAGCCAGTTCCTCTTCTCCTTGCCTTTCTCCAAACATTCAACCAGCTGCAGCTTCGTGATCTCCCACCATGGTCTTGACACACTCAACCACCCACAAATATTCACATCCCTTTCCAGCCGTTGCGCTAGCTTACTTCCTGCGATACTCTTCGCCAAAGTTAAATCCATTCAGCAAGCATGTCATGGGCACTGATACCATAGACTGCTATGTTGACCCCACTACTGGTCGCCTGCACACCACCCGCATCCACCTCAAGAAGTCTCGCATTCCCGCCGCAGTATTCAAGCTGCTTCCAGCATCCGTGACGGGTGGTGCCTCGGACAATAAGTCTTCCTACGTACTAGAGAAGAGCGTGGTTGATATTCGCGAGGGCTGGATGGAAACCGAAAGTCGCAACCTCAACTACATTGGCGTGCTTTCCATCGTCGAGAAGCAGCATTACAAGGTGCCTGCAGGCTTCACCGGCCCGCCATCCATTAACAACGAAACCAATGTGACGACAACTGTCATCTTCCGCTCACGCCTAGGCGAGAAGCTCCGGGGCATGAAGGACTCGTTCCAGACCAACAATGAGAACCGCTGGGCGTCTGTTACCGGCTTTGTCGGCTCATGGGGTGCTAAGGGCGTCCAACGAAGCATTGAGTCAATAGCCTCAACTAAGACGCTGGACCAGCTTGGAAAGAGCCGAGAGGGTATGCATGTCGTGCTTGAGCGACTACGCAACACTAGTCCCATGTCTGTATTGGAAATGGTGCGCCGTGAGAGACGGGAGAGGCAATTAGCTGCCGCCTGATTGCTGGCTTCCTTTGTTTTTTTGCGCATCCGTCCACCTATGCAGCTTGCTTGCATCGGTTTCGATCTGCCTTGGAAGGCCGCCATAAGGCCACCTCTTCATCCCCGGATCCCATCTGCCTCTGCTTGCCTTCATTTCTCACCACCGCGGTCTTTTTGCATACCCCTCGCCTGTCTGTTGTTCATTCCTGTGTACATTACCCTGTCCTTTCATCACCCTCTCTCTTACAGCGCGGCGTCCGATATTGCTGTTGTTTTTTTTCTCTGCTTGCATATCTGTCGTGGCTTTCTCGCTCGGTTACTTGGAGCAGCCACGAAGGACAATACTAATTGTCAATTGTCTCTTTTTCTTTCCACTTTCTCCAATCATGTCAAATGAAAACTCGCATCTCATAGTTGCCTCTCTTCGCTTCCCGAAGCCATCCATATTCAACTCAATGTACATTACATAACATACATTCACCAATCCCCCCAAGTTCACTTGTCTGTGTCTCTGATTGCATGTTAGGTTGCTGTCCCCTGTTTCATGTGAATGTCTGCAGGTATTTGATGTGTTCTCTTATATGTAGTAATGCAATTAATATACAAGGCTCTTTTAACCACAATGCCTCCACGCCTCCTACGACTTGCTGCCTTTCTTGTTTTCTACGGTAACTTTCGCCTCTTCATCGGCCATCATGGCTCTGATATCTCTAGCCACCAACCACTCCCTCACACTATCTATTATTTTGCCCAGCATCTCGCCGCCCTCTAAAACGTTTGGCAGATTGTGAACGTCCAGCCCACTGCGATGATCCGTACATCTATCCTGACCGTAGTTATACGTACGGATCTTATCTGCACGCGTCATCTTATCCTTAGCTAGCACCGAGTTACGCAATGCATAGGCCTGTTCTTCGCGGATCTCACGTCTTTGTTGTGCCACACGTGACCGTAGCAATCTCCAAGCCGACTCCTTGTTCCGTTGCTGTGACCGGCTGTCTTGGATGGCCACCACCGTGCCGGTAGGCATATGGGTCAGCCGCACTGCCGACTCTGTTTTGTTAACGTGCTGGCCACCGGCACCCCGTGCACGCATAACCTCCAGCCGCACCTCCTCTGGGTCGATGTAGAAGTCGCTCTCGGGATTGTCCCAGTTCTCTTCTCCAGCAGTGTTATTCTCCGGGAATGATGGAAGCACCCACACAGCCACTGCGCTGGTGTGTGTGCGGCCTTTACTCTCCGTTGCAGGGATGCGCTGCACACGGTGCATTCCCGCCTCACCACGCAGCAAGTCGTATGCGCCCTCGTCAGCCACTTCCAGGATTGCTTCCTGCAGCGGCAGCTCGCCGTCAGCGCCGGTCGAGTCACCTGCGCTATCTGACGTCTCGTGCTTGACTACACGCACAGCCATGCCCTTGTTGTCCAGATACTGTTTATACATGCGGAACAGCGAATCCGCAAAGAAGCGGCCCTCCATGCCGCCTGGCCCGGGGCGGAACTCGATCAAGCACGGCATGGAAGCGAACGGGTGTTTGGGCGTGAGGGCCTCGGTGAGATTGTGCGTCTGCTGAGCCAGCTGTTCGTGAGTAGCATCCAGCTCATCCTCAGCCATCTGCCGCAGCTCGACATCCTGCGACCTAAGCAGACCTTCCAGTTCGGACACGGCCGATTTTGCCGCCTCCCATTTCTCCAGTGCATGAACGACCGACGCCAGCTCGCCGATGCGCTTGGCTGTTCCCGTGGAAAAGTCGCTGTCGAGCTGCGCCTTAAGCTGCGCATATTCGGCCGATAGAGTTTGAGCTCGTAGGAGCAATGCTGCGGGTAATGAAGCGCCTATAATTCAATAGAAAGCAGGAATAGCAAAAGCCGTTAGCCATTTTGAATTCATCCTAGCATGCATAGTAGGTAGGCCCAACGCTGCCACGCTCACTCAGCACAGTGAACATACCAGCAAGCAACGGACTATTTGATGCCCAGCGAATGGTAGGCACAAAGCGGCCTCTCCTAGGCTGCCGCGTTGTCTGAACAGCGGCTCGTAGCCATCGTAGACTTAGCATCCTCGTTAGTTTGTGATTGTCGCAAGCATCGCGGCGTGGGGCAACTCACATCACATGTCTAGGTTGTGCAAAGAAGAGCCTCGCATTCTTTTCAGAAAAAAAAGAGCATGTACATATACTTATGACCCGGATTAGCCACAAACTGCAGTTCACCTCCACCAATAGGAGGCAGGCCTACATCGAAAATATCACCACACACAGATAATCAGCAATCATTTTAACTTTTTTTTTTCACTGTTATTGTATAAAAAAAACTACAACAAAATAACCTCCGAATACATCCCTTCCCCAGCCGACAACAACTCCAGTTCAAGAAGCAAAAAGAGCAAGAACAAAAAGCATACAAAGACAACGACTGAGTAAACATATCTCATTGAAATATTGTGACAAAGGTTCTGAACCCGAGGTGGCATCGCCGTTCCGAAAGGATCTTGTGATGACCACCAAGATTCTCAAATTTCAACGTGGGCAGTGAACTGGAAGTTAAAAAAAAAAAGGGAGGGAAAACAGTAATCAATGTGGAATAGAAATTTGAAATAAAAAAAACGAATAAGCCTGTATGACAAATAGAGACACAGTCTACTGTTAAATGTGTACAGGACAAGAGCGCAAGAAATTAATATAAAGGAAACGTGAGCATGAATCATGATGGAACAGACAGAGCACAGTGAAGCGCGCACATGATGAAAAGACAACGAAGCCAGGCATATTACTTCAGTCTAACAACTTAGGCATACATGGGAGTAGTCTTGCGCTTCTCAGCACTAGTCAAAACTAGCATGGGAGCCTTGCGCTGATCCTGACCTTCGACCTCACGACCGGCGTTCTTGAAGATGCCAGCAAAGCTGTGGTCCTCGACACAGTTTTCAATCTTGCGATCCTTGGAGCGGGAGTTGGGGCGATCCGAACCAATAGCACCCCAGCCGGACGGGGGAGAGCGGGTGTTAACCCGAGACTCAGCATCACCGGCAAGACTTCCTGACCCACTGCGGCCAGAGTCAGACTCGTTATCGGTAATTGGAGTATCAGCTTCTTCCGCAGTCTCAGAAACAGGGCTCATGCTGCCAGTAGAGCTAGAAGTTCCCTTGCGGCGCACGAGACCAGCGCGAACCAGGTTGTGGACGGCAGACCGGCGAGTGCGAGTAGCAAAGTTCTTGCTACCCTCGAACTTGGCAGTGGGCTTTGCGCGCAGCTCCTCGATAGAGGGGGGGCCACGGGGCTGGCGGACAGGGTGTTCGCCGGCACGAGCCTGGCCAGGGCCATAGGTACCGCTAGCATTGGCAGGGAATGAATTGCTCTTGGGACCAGCGGACTTGGGGTCCTCAGTGATCTCAGTAGCAATCGTGAGATTGGAGGCGTTGGCATTGTTGTTAGCAGCCACCGACGTCACCTTCTTGTGGCCACGACGGAAAGCATTGGCTGAGGGAGGAGGCAGGGGAGCATGGTCAGAAGGAGTCTCGTTCCGCTTAGGAGGCGAGCTAGAACGATTGGCAGGGACAGCATTCTCGGTAGGGGGGGAAATTTGAACGCGCGGAGCCTGCTGAGGAGCCATGTGTGCCTGGGCCTGGGCCTGGACATGGGCCTGCTGCAGCTGCATCTGCTGCAGTTGAAGCTGAAGCTGCTGCTGCTGTTGCTGGAGCAACATTTGGGTCTGATCGACGTACTGAGGGTAGCCCTGGTCCATGAAATACTGAGTCTGCCCGGTAGCAGGGTCAACATAAGCATAAATCTGCTGAGCCTGACGAGCAGGTTGGGTCTGGCCATAGAGAGCAGCCAGCTGCTGCTGCTGTTGACGGTACTGCTGCATCTGAGGATTCTGGGAAAGACCCTGGAACTGCTGGGCGGCAGCCTGAACCTCAAGAAGTTGCTGCTGAAGATGCTGCTGCTGCTGCGCCAGATACATGTTGGTATGGACCAGACGCTGGTAGAGATCAGGATCCATGTGCTCCTGATCCTGCTCATCAAGCTGGATCTCAGGAGGGGCCAAAATGTGGTCAGGCGTGTACTGAGAAGTCATCTGAGCCAAAGTAGCATAGTTTTGTTGCTTCTGGTGGCTAGTAAAGCGCGGCATAGCGCTCTTGGGACCATTGAGCTCAGTAGAGTTCGATGTAAGCGAACTTCCACTGACATTCCGAGAAACGGCAGGCTTATTGGCAGTCACGGGAGATCCAGGGTAAGCAGCAGCGGTGGCGGTTTTGGGAGCAGTACGCAGACCAGCCAGCATGTGTCCACGGCTAGTGCGGGGGGTTGGAACAGCGGTATCGTTGTGCTCAGCAGAACGTAGAGTGTCAAACGAAAGAGGCTTGACATTGGTGCCGCCACGACGGGAGGCTAGGCCCGAGGCCTGAGCAGGAGGGAAGGTTGACATTTGAGCAAGACCGCCTGCGTCCATGGCTCGAATTTGAAGTAGAGACAGAAAGAGAAAGAGGATTTTGCGTGATGTCGCTAAGTTTGAAAGATTGAATGATAGACGCGCAGAGCAGTCTACAAAGTCGGTGAGAAAAACGGAGAAAAAAGAAGCTCGAGGCTAGCACGATATCAAAGGGGCTCTGAGTAGCAAAAGCTCAATTACAGAACGGAATTAATGCTGATGGTGTGAAAATGGTGGGGCTTTGTTTAGTCTCGTCCGGGAGACAATAACGAAAGCAGTGACCCAAGACTAAAATGTGGTATCGAATGGGATGGGAATCGAAAAGAAAAAGCGAAGAAAAAAAACAATATGGCAACGAAGCTGGAAGTGATCAAAGAGAAAGAAAGTATTCGGAAAAGAGGAGTTAGAACTTGTTTGAAGATCTATACCGAGGAAATAAAAGAACAGGTCAAGTCAGGACAATGCTGTTGAGTAGAAGGACACTGACGGAGAAGTCCAAAAGCACAAATACAAGGTTGTAAAGAGTCGGCAAGCAATGAATTACTTCGTAGTATGTGAAGTGAGCAGGTGACGCGAAACAAGATGTTGAGAGATGGTTCGAAGTAGCAAGATTGGTTGGCAATGTCGAGAGCTTCACGAGGGACAATGCGAACGGTATGAACAACTGAACAGGAATTATGTATGGATAAGAATGAAGCACGAAGGTGTAGAAAGAGAAGAAAGAAAGAATGTGCACTGTGTACAGGCAGACGATTAAGAAAAGAAAACGGTTGAGTTGATGCAAAAGTGGTATCCCAGGAAAGGTTGCTTGACGACCACAGTGGTCAGAAGAGGTTGATGGAATGAGGAAACGAGAAGAAAAGCGAGAAGATTTTTTTTCGAGGTCTCGAAAGAGGCAAGCTCGTAGTGGGCCGCTTGTATTTTGTTGGTGCGTTGTTTGTGTGTGCGTGTAGTGGGAACCCCCAAAATGTGATGCGAAATGGGTTTGCGTATTCTTATAATTTGACGAAACGATAGCAGAAAGCGAGGTTTTTTGGTAACAGGTCGAAAGAGAAGAACGGCGGTGGTAAACAAAGTACAGACAATGAGAAGAGACGGAAATGCAGAAAGTTAAGGTTTGTGATCTTGTAAAAGAGAAGAAAAAAACAACGACGCCGACGATACAAGCTCGCACGAACGAGGAGAGAAAGAGAGAGAAATGAAGAAGATGGGATGGTGAGTAAAAGAAGATAGAAGAAGAAGCAAAAGAAGAAGAAGAAGAAGAAGAAAGGAGAGGAAAACTGGGAAGGAAAAAATTGTGGAGGAGGGGAGGAGAAAAGGAAAAGATGCGATGGAAGGAACCAGCACTAAACGAGCTTGAGGACAGCCCTTTCACCCCCCCCCCCCCCCTTCTCTTTCTTTTTTCCTTCCCAAATTATCTGGCAAGTGGTAGAAAAAATAGAAGTTGCAGACGACACGCGGATTGGACAGCCAAATGGACAGAGTGGAGACTGGGAATTCAGGGTCTATGGGCTGGAGGGGTGTCCAAAGGGCTGGAGCTGGGGTGGGCATATCTAGCTTCTTTTTCTCAGTCAGTGAACAGTGGCCAGTGCCAAAGGAAAGAGAAAAAGCACTAGATGGGAGAACATTGAACGAATTGCTGCTGCTCGCCTGGACCGACTTCAATGTCTTGCTTGGACTTTAATGCTCGTGGTAATTTTCGCGGGCGAATCCGAGGTTTCTCTACTGGCCAGCCTGCCATCGACCAGCCCTATACAGACGGCCTCGCAACGAAAGAAGCAAGCAAGAAAGGGGATAACGCGACAAGAACAGGAACCCCGCCATATGACTTTTGCTAGGGGGAAGTCAGCCAACGCAGCGGAGCCTCCCTATGGAGTTACAGGGGGGGGAAGGAGGGAAGCTGTGTTCCAGGGAGGAAGGCTCAGGAAGAGCAGGCTACTTGGGTTTGTCGTCTGTCTAGCTTTGGATCAGCTGCCCAGATGCTTTGAAACCTGCACAGAAATTCAACGCGCCAGGGCGACGACCAACATAGTCAGGAATTGAGGGAAAGAGCAAGCAGGCCAGCCCAGCCCAGCCCAGTCAAGCAAGCAAGCTCTTGTCAATGAATTCTTGCCATGCTGTTCCCCAACTCGAACAGCCAAAAGCAAAGAGCCACCCACTTGCTCGCTCACTATCATGGGCAAAAGCCCATGATGGGCAAGATGGAAATGAAACAAAAAGCCAGGTAGAGACATGTTATGGCCCAATCATGGAGCGTGCTTGTCCCTGCTGCTGTTAGATTTCCATGCCTTCTGCAAGTAGCAGATCCCCCAGCGTGGATATACTGCAACAGCAACATGCCAGAACCGAATAGTACGTGGGTGGGTGGGTGAATACACAGCTGTGGCTAATCACGACAGAACCGCCAGTCGATCCGAAAAGGAAAAATCCCTTCCCCTCCAAACCGCCGGTAGCACATTAGTTTGGCTGGAGTAGTCCAACTGCGACTTTCTCTCTATTTTAACCGCAGCCACCATCTACTGCCTCGCCTCCCTCCGCCTTACGACATGACAACGTTCTCTCCCTTCTGCGCCCAAGCCAAGACAACACAAAGAGCAGACGCGCCAGAAAGAAAGAACCTAATGTTGATCAATCCCTTCCCTTCTTCTTGGATTCTTCTATCTCTCCCTTGGGCTAACCCTAGCCTGAAACCTAGAGTCCAGGGCCTCCCCTGGTCGGTTCACCCGTCCTTGCTCTTGTCAGCAAAGCAACAACATCCCGAGGCAAACCGAAAGTCCCATCATGTTATCAGCATGGCTCAGCATGGCTCATCGTCATATGCACATACGTGCATTCACAACACCCCCGCGGAATTGCAGCCAATCAGCAGGCAGAGTGGATGCCTCAGACAAGAATCGGCCAGAGTGGTCCAGAATTAGCTTGGTGGCTTATCAACGCTATGCTTTGCTCCCAGCCAAGGGTTCCCAGGCTCTTTTCGTTTTCCCCTAGAGACCCAGAAGTTGTTGGAAGATGGCACGAAAATTCAGGCAACCCTGGAGGGCTCAATGGATAATAATAGGGCCGCCCCGTAGCCTATTCGCACCCCTCCCTCTCTCGTCTCTTTTTTCTACATTCTCTCGCTCGCTGTTCTAGTATTCGCAAGCCGGTATGCGGTAAAGGCGGCCTAGGCGGCCCATCGACAATAACCGAGCTGGGAAGAAAGAAAAGTAAGCACACAATTTCTTTGGCCCTTGAAATGGCCTCCCAATGCATGAAACAAAATACAAAATGGGTTTATGATTATATTTTGTGCTAGTCGTTAAGGCATTAAGCCAATCAATGGGCAGGTGGAACTGGGTGGGTGACAGCCAATCGCCACAGCATAATCGTGCCCATCTATCTCATTTGCCATTGTTCTTTCTCGTACGAGTAATAGTGTCGAAGACGATGGAAGAAATGGGTTGGGCATTTGTCATGACCCTTGATGACGCCTAGGTCTTAGTTATTTGTTTTTAGGAACAGCAGCCTGGGGGGGAGAGAGAAGACAAGCGGATGGTGGTTCCTTTTTTAAGCAAATAGCAATCAAGGCTGTGGAAATCTTGTTTAAGCCTCGATCTTGAGTCTGGCAGTCTTAATGGGACGTGAGAGTAGGTGTGTGTGAATGACTATCTCGAAAGAATACTGGTAGCAAGCCAGGAGCCTTAGGGTTGCACGCAACAACCCTTGAAAATCACATGTTCGTTGTTCGTCATCCTATTGTCCGTATGTTCCGCCGCCTTTTTGCCCTTGCGAAAAAAAAAAAGAAACCCTCCTCAACTCAGGGTCAGGGCCAGATCAGAAAAAGCCCTGAGCCCAAAAAGCTAGATTCGCTTCCGTACTATGTTTCATGGACAGCGAAGCAGGGCCGTGGAGAGCCTGGAAAAAGCATAGAGTTTGTTTGGTACCTCAATTTACCAGGTAGAATATGGGGATGAAAAGTACTTCGCTAGCACGGCACAGGCCGCAACCCTTGAAACAAGCCCTACACAGTCCTACTTGAAGGCTTTTTTTTGATTTTTTTTCCCCCTCTTTTCATTGCAAGGGCCTGCGGCAGGCTTGGTGGCTCTGAAATTAGAACGGGCAGGCATAAGATAGATTGCTATGAGCAGTTCGTTGCTTGAATGTATGATTGCCCTTTCTCTCTCACCCCCCGCCACACCACAGCCCGCCATGAAGAGGCGTTTTCATTGAGTCTTCTTCGTCTCTATAGGCCTCCCATTTATAAATAGCTTCTTCTACATGTGCTTGTGGGGCATCAGCTATTTTTCTTGCCATCTTCTTCCACCTCCGTTTGAGATCCGGCTCGCTTAGAGCCTCAAGATCGCTAACAGGCTGTTGTTCAAATACACTGCTTGGTTCAAAAGAAATCAAGGACTTGTGCAGCACCTCGTTTATGATGAGCCAAGCCTTTCTGTTGAGAAGACGATAGATGGGCAACATGGGCTGACTAGCGTTGGCTGCATGTGTTTTTCTTTTTTTTCTGCGCACACATGGTGAAGGACCTAGTTTGTGTGTGTGTGTGTGTGTGTGTGTGTGTGTGTGTGTGTGTGCGTGTGTGTGCGTGTGTGTGCGTGTGTAGGCATGTTTCATCCTTCCTCCGTCTTTATCCCCTTTACTATCCTTCTCGAACTTGCTCCATCCATCTCTCTCTCTCTCTCTCTCGCTCGCAACCAGACCGGCTCACAAGCTATTGAAACCAAGGATGACGCGTGATGCGCACAATTTGCTTCCCCCAACAAGATCAACGCAATGAGAGAGGGGTCTGGCCAGGCCCGAGAAACATGGTTTTGATGAGAAGTAAACGCGCTTCAACTGCAAGCTAAAGAAACCAGCGGAACTGTAATCTCGATTACATGGAGGCTAGCTTAAACAGGCAACGTGAAAGGGGACTGAGGACAAGCTATCTATCTATCTATCTGAGGCTACGTGTGAGCAAAGCATGGGCTATATACCAACCGTGGCCCTTTCACTCTCCTTTTTCGGTTCTTCTTGCAAAATAATTTTCGACTTGAAAACTTCGTGGCCTACACAGTATTCCTTGTCGTTGCAGAAACCCTGAAACTGGTTGGGTGTCAATTGGGGGGGCCTCTGCGTTGCCTGGCTGCCCACTAACAGAGAGGCGAGACTCTGCAACCATAGTAGAGAAAGAAAAAAAAAAAAAAGCCCGAGGCTTTCCCAGTCTCCTAGGATCTAGAATGGGGAGAACAGAAGAGGAGAGCTTAATTGCTTTGTTCTATTGTAAATGTGAAACATGAGGGGGACAGTCGTCTAGGAACCCAAGCCCGAGCCCTCAACAAGACGAGCTCTATGAAGACGAAATGGGTTACAATACTGTTGAGTCTTCACGGCATCCCCCTGGGTCAGGCCCTTTTATCCCCGTCCTCAGGGCAGGGGCTAGGGGAAGGTTTAGAAGAAAAGGAGAATAGGAGGGTCTTGTAGCTGCCAAGGGCGTCCTAAAGCCTCTGAAAACTAAGCAAAACACAATCCAGGGGCTTGTTAATAGGTGGCTTAGCCCTGTATTCTTTTTTTTTCTTTCTTTCTTTAAAACATCTGTGCACACGAGGCTGTCTACCCCCTGATGATCTTGTCCTTTCTTCGGCCATGGCAAATTATATTTTGCGTGTTAAAATGCACTTCTTTATTTCAGTAAATTTTTCCCTTGTCTTTCTGCGCAAGCCGTGGGTGGTGGGTGTAGAGAACTTTCTTCTCCTTTCCAAGCTGCCCTACGAAATACCATGTCATTAAACAACCACCCACACAAGAACACCTCGGCTATAATAGCAGAAACATGTGTCACATTATCTATTTTTGACAGTAGGCCTCTGAACAAGTCCAACCCGCTTCCACTAAAGAAGAGGCTAATAGATCGTCGGCATTGTTTGTCCTTTGCTGCTCCCTGTCTTCTGAGGCACTGGGGGTTCGGACATTCCCATCAGCTACAGCATGTAGACAGACCAAGCAAACCCTGGAAACGAATAAACACGAGCGCCCGATTAGGGATTACTCTGGCGTGTTTAGATTAGGAAATATCACAAAAGTGCTGCAAGGCATACGGCATAAGACGCCCCTCACACAACGCTCCCAGCTGTCCCTGTAAAGGCTGCCATTAGCCCGCGAGATGCAAGAATTTCACTCCACGGCGAGCCATGTTAGGTGGCGTCAGTCACACGCACTGCGCCGTGCGGGAGCTGGGAAACAAAGCAATTAAGTAAGCCATACATACATACGTTGACTAGCTAATCATTCACTAGAAGAAGAAGAGTGAAAATGGTAATTAATATCGGGTCGATGCATGAGAAGGAGAAGGAAACTGGAATAGGATTGGATGCTCGAACAATGGGCAACCTGCAATCTTCTGTTACCAAGCCACAGACAGACCCAATAATAGAAGACTATGAAGCAGGCAGCATGGCTGTTCCTCGGCGTAGTTGTAGCAAGCAAACTGCGTAGGAAAAGGCGTACATGGCACGCACGCTAACCAAAAGAAGGAATGATTCTTTTTTCTTCTTCTTTCTTGCTTGGCGTTCATTGTCTGGCATTTGGCATCTGCATAATCCAATTGGCTTACGCACCACAAGATTCAAGATTCGACCAAAGATGGCGAAAGCCACTTCTCTGGACCAGGAGAGAGAGAGGGGGGGGGGGGGGGGGGGGGGTGTAGAAATGCA
>JAZBQP010000346.1:0-24563 GCA_038407015.1 Ceratocystis ficicola | reverse complement strand
ACGCGCGCACCACTTCCGCCCCCCCCCCCCCCCCCCCCCCCCCCCCATGGCACTTGTCTCCCATGTTTCCCCTCTCAGCAATCTTCTAGATCATGCTCTCAGTGGCAGAGAAAACCACAATGTAGACTTGGGCCTCAAAGAAATATTGGCTCATGTGCAGCCCCCGGAAAACAGCACACCAGCAAGGACAATAGCGTTGCAGCCAGGCGTTGTTTTCGCTTGCTAGCTCGAGGATTAGACTTCCTGCTTTCCTTCTTTTTTCTTCTCTGAGCCTTCGATGTGCTCGTCTTTTTGGCAATGATTGTTGCTGCACAGGCACAGGCAGGAAGATGCCACTGCAACCAGAAACCACTGTATCCTATCTGCCGAGCGCACGGCAAGACTGTGTGTGTAATGCTATGCTGTCCGAGGTCCAGACGCTTCTCTGGCCTTGGGTGTAAATACGTTCTGGAACCTAATCTGTTTGGAAATGCGAGCATGGCGGGAAACCTTCATCCTAAGCCGACTACAGGAGCTGCTAAAACCCTATTGCACTTAGTGTTTATCTAGTTTTTCCTCTCTTTTACCTTTAATTATTGTTTTTTTCACTACCCTCGCTCACTCGGAGCAGCCTTTCAATAGGCCATCCTCTGTCACCTCACAGCCCCCCTCGGACACGCGAGCCACGCCATGTAATGACACCGCCTCGTGGAGAAAATCACAACAAAAAGGAGCATCAGACCAGTCCAGCCAGAGTAAGAATACAAGCATGGCACACGTGAGGATCAATCAATCAGCCATCATCGGTGAGCCAGGCCAGCATCTTAGGTTGCAATATCAAGTCGGTCGGTCGGCCTGAAGAGGGGAGGGGTCAGGGACTCCAACAGGCCTGTAGAATGAAGCAATAAAAGCGACCAGGCCGGGCTATACCTTGTGCGTCCTCTCTAGTGATCTAATATTACGACATTGAGATCCGTTTAGGATCTAGTGCTTCTCTGTTGGAAGAAAGGAAGACTAAAAGAACAGCACATTTGCAGCTGCATCCAGTTCTGACTGGCCATGTAGCCACGCGAGGAGCTCATGCGCAAGTCTAGGGCTGGTACAGGAAGAGACAGTGACCAAGGGCGAGACACCAAGACTCATGTGCCAAGACAAAGACTAAGAAACCAGTCGACAGCTGAGGGCCAGAAACCCGTAAGCTCCTCCCCAAACCAAGGCCCTGGTCCAGATTCCCTGAGGCCTGCCTTGCATGTATAGCCAATTTTCCGCCCGCTGCTCCTCAAGAAATTGACAGGCGGAGGCACAACGAGATAAGGCGAGACCCGAAACAAGAGGCAAGACACAAGGCAGTTATCCCGACGAGCGACAGGCTAACTGGCTGATTGTCCGCCTGTCCAACTGTATTTCCATCAAGCCAAATCACAAAATAGAGATGATAGGGAGACGGACAAACCCACAAGTGGTTCAGAAGATCCCCTTGTGACAGGAGCGTATCAGGCTAGACGTGAAGACTTCTGAGCCGTAGATACATCACCTCTGGGTTCAAGGAAGCTAGGTGAAATCACGTCATGTAAAATGAGAGCTTGTGCTGTATTAGGGTTGTGTCGCTCTTTCGCGCTTTTGCTCGACGCTATATCAGCTCCTCCATCTCGGTTCTACTCCGTTTACATCCTAAAAGCGTCCACTTGCAGCCGAAACACTTGCAAGGCTGCTAGAGCGCCATGTGCATCGTGCTACAGCGGAGACGTCAATGCATAATAAGCAGACTAACAAGTCACATCTCATGTGTACGTAAAGTGAAGTAATAACGATAGTAGAAGACAAAAATAATGCGTGCACCTATGTTCCGGGAATAGAATATACCAGCTAACACTCATTCAACTCATGTCTGTCTCCCAAGCCTGTCTGGCTGCTGGCGAGGATAGAGGGAGTATCAAGGCACTCTCAAGCCTGTCATTCAAAAAGCCCCGAACACAAAGACCACTAACGAGCTGTCCAAAAGACGCTGCACATTTCCTTTGCTCCTTGGCTCTGGTCCGAGCTGGTGTTAAGATGTTGGCATTTATATTCGTTTATGCCTTATGCACCGACGCGATGTTGGCCAGTGCATCGGCCTGGATACTTTAACACGAGAAAAGCCAGTTATTAGCTCGGATTGCAGCATAATAGACATCCTGGCGAGTAGCAACAGCGGGCAGTTTTCACCCTAATGGGCTGATGATATAGACAACGAGGGTATTATCCATCACATTAACTTCTCACAGGCCACACGTGGGAAAATAGCACAGCGCGGCAGGGCAGACTTTGGGGGCACCTGATGCCCTGTCGCGTCCACTCTACTCTACTGTCGCACCAAATCCCATAGCAGCAGGCGGCCATAGTACGGTGCATGCTAGCTGTCGGGATCATGACGATAGGGCTGCTGCTGTCCGTTGCTGTTTCCATTTATACCGCCGTAAATAGGGCTTTTGTGGCCGGCCGGTCGCGCACAGGACAGAAGTCTAGCCAATTATCGTGTCATGCGGTACGTAATTTGGTGAACGAGACAGACAGACATGTCTGATTCATTTCTAGTGGCATTGCTGAGCAACGGCGATAGCATTCATGACGACGGTCGCCTGTAATTGCAATAAAGACGCGCAGGGAGAGAAAGAGTCCGTCTGCAAGCTAGGGAGGCAGTAGGCGATCACAGGACATGCATTCAGGGAGGCAGTACATGCGTCCAGGGAGATAGAGACATGAACTATGCCGGTTTGCATGAGCCTCGACGTCAGAATAGACGTAAGGGATGGAGATAAGGACAACAGCAAAAGTGAGGAGGGAGCGGGAGGTAAAGGGCCGAAGC
Source organism: Ceratocystis ficicola (assembly GCA_038407015.1). Classification (NCBI taxonomy): domain Eukaryota; kingdom Fungi; phylum Ascomycota; class Sordariomycetes; order Microascales; family Ceratocystidaceae; genus Ceratocystis; species Ceratocystis ficicola. The sequence continues at coordinate 21,739 of JAZBQP010000346.1, read as the reverse complement.
AAGGCGCCGAAGGGGGAACGTGAGAGAAACATAGCTTTTCGTGAACTTTTTTTAAAGACAAATAGAGCTTGGTCTCAGGGGGGCGGAGCAGCGAACAGTCCGCACATTGCAAAGTTGTGAGGAAAAAAGAGAGGGAAGCCCGGGAGTAGGGGAAAATGAGATTGAGGCTGCTTGCTCACTTGAGCCATGGCACGTTGATACTTACGGCGATGGTGCTTTAGCTACTGCAACTTTTTGTGAAAGTCTCGCATGCATGGGCACAATCGTGAGAATAGACATCGAGGAGCAAAAGAAAAGAAAGAAAAGAAGTATCGAATCAAGGGAGCAAAAGATGTGGGTGGTGCAGGAGAAGACGAAGAGCATGTAGAGATGATCATGTAGGGAACAATGGCCTGGCTTGCAGGTGTCCAGTTTATGTTGCCAATGAAGATCAGTTCAAGAGAGGCCAAGGTGGGTGCAGGCAGCATGGGCAAAATGAAGGACGAAAGGGGAGCATCCAGTTGTCCATTACAGAGTGAAGACTGGTGGTTGGGGCCAGACTTTTTCTCCTTAACTGTGCATAACGAATGAGAAGACGCACAAGAGGATCAGTATATTCTCTCCTCCAATATTACCCAGACGTAAAGCGTGCCACTCCCGAGAACCTTGGTATCTGTCTGTCTGTCTGTAACCGTCTAGCCTGTTGCCGGCTCGCTGTCCGTCTGTCTGTGCCTCTGCCTCCCACTCGCTTAGCAACGAAAGGTCCAGACCGGAGTCCAGCCAACAGGCCCAACCCAAGAGTTCACGTGGGGTCTACCTCTTTCGCTCTTGCTCGCTTTCTCTCTCTCTCTCTCTCTGTGCAAAATCTGCATTCCCACTGCCTTATGTTCTCTCCCATCCCCTATTATATGAGTCTATGGCTGCAAGGTTGCTGTAATCACCGGCTTATTGCTCTCAATGCTTGCATATTATACGGTACGAGAAAAATAAACTCACCTGAGAGGTCTGAGAGCTCCTCGTGCAGCATCTCACAGGCGGTCTGACCACAGCCTGTATAAGCGCAAAGGAAGCCGTGCAAGACGGGATTCCCATGTCGTCTATTTGTGCAAAGGGCAAGGGGCATGGGAGCAAGGCCCGCCATGCCACACAAGTTTGGGCATAAGAAAGGTATTTGTGTTTCTTTGTGTGTTTGTTAGGGGAGCTAAATTCCCTCAAAGCCTTCTTCCTCTCTCGCTCGTTCACAACAACTCTCTTCCTCCCGCCCAGTGTGCTGCTTTCCTTTGCTGCTCAAGGCCGCTTGGGCCGTTGTGCTCTCCTCCTCTCTTTCTTTCCTCGTTTCACTACCCCCGCCCCCTCCCCCCTTTCTCCCCGTCTTTTAGGATGCTTTGAGTGCGAAGCTTAAATACGGAACAAGCCAAAAACTTAGTGCACAAGTTTAAGTTGTCAAAACGGCGGTGATGTGCAAGAGGGATAGTCCCTAATCTGTACATATCCAAGTCAACTGCCTTTTCCCTAGTCCGGTAGACTGTACGGCCCGCCCAGCGCTATGAGTGCCCTCCTTCTCGTCTACCTGCTCAACGTTCCTGATCTTTTTTCCCTCCACATCCATCTGGCCGGCACCCCTATTCCTCGTTCGCTTGGTATCTTTTCTGATAGTGGGGAGGGCTTTTTATCCATACTGACATGCTTATCTCCTACCTTGTCTCGTCTCTTTGCATAATAACATATCCATGTAACTAAATCAGTGTGGAGGACAGTCCCCGATACTATATCCGAGCTTCCCCGGACCACCTCGACCTATTTCAGACCAATATTGCAACAGCACCCGCAGCCCAGGCATTCCAGCGGGCTGTTCCCAAAGGAGATATATCATGAACTTTAAGCGAAAACTTGTGTGCAAATTCTTTCCCCGGCGAAGAAGCCCGCTTTTGATGCAAGCTAGCACTTTGCCAACCTCTCTGGCTAGCCACGACCCCCCTGTTAAGATGCTAGTGCAGACTGGGCCAGACTTGGGCTAGGCTCAACACGCTCGCCCAATGCAGTTTGTGCTCATCCTGTCTGTCTATCGTCCATCTCTGTAGTCACTCCTTCCTGACTGCTAGTGTGATTTGTAGCGCTGCTGGTCTAGCCCTTTGCCCTTCACGGAGTTAGAAGGCACTTTCTGCCGTGCCAGGGTTCCCGTCAGATAGTAAGGCTTAACGAAGGATAGGAGAGGATTCTCTGAGACGAAAATGAAAGCCAAGTGGTGCGTTGGTAGAGTTTGATGGCAGTGCTTCTGAGGGCTCGTAAACACACAGGGTCCGGAAAAGTCCATAGGGTTAGTGCACAGCAACACCCAATCTCATCTCGTTCTGGCCTCTTGCGCTTTGTTTGTCGATCACCTCTTAATCACCTGCATCTTGCACCGCCTCTATTCTTGGCATTTTGGAGGTGAGGCGCCAATCCGTTGTTTGCGGATCTCAAAGGACATGTGGTGGGAATCCGTGAAGACGACTTTTTGTTCTCGTGAGCCAGTGGTTTGCTGAAATTGGAGGTTGCAGTGCGAAGATGAGAGGCTTCTGCTTTGACACAAAACACACCTGTTGAATATTGCAAGAGTGGCATGGAGGGGAGGGGGCCGAGAGAAAAGAGCAAAAGGAGGGGAGGAGGGGCTGCATGCATGCAACCACGCGCTAATAGCACATACATGCAGTGGAATGAGCTTGGTGGGCAGAGAGCGGGGGCTGTGTGCGCTGATGTGTGTACGTGCGAGAGTGACAATTGCTTGAGGATGCGTGTGCCCGCCGCCTGTCTGCTCCGTGTACCGGTGTGCTGGTGAGTGCTGGCGAGTGTGATGTGGAGCTGTCCTTTGTGGCTACGTTCCACTGGCTGCGCGTGTAAGTCGGTAGGTAGGTTGGCATCTTTTTGTTTCTTTTGCTTCTTTTGTGTCTTTTCTTTTTTTTTGTTTCTTTTGTTTCCTTTTTCCTTTACCCCCCTCGTTCTCCCCTCCCTAGTTGCCGAAGAGTTGAATGCGGGTGATGGCGAAAAGAGATGCGCTTCCCGTCACACGAACGATCTCACTAACACAGGCTTGTTCTTCTCAACGTCCAAGCAAATCCTAAAGTGCTCTTCCGACGCCAATAGCAGCGTATGAACAAACACAGGTTTAAACGTCTAGCGTCAAAACAGCGGCCAAGACTAAAAACGGAGTGCTTGAAACAGGGTTCAGCTATGTTCGCAAGCAATCCCCACTAAGCTAGGCAAATGTGATGATGACTCGGCCTCAAGCCTCGGGCTCCCTAGCAAAGTCTTAGGTGTGTGTGTGTGCTGCGAACAGAAAAACTACAAGCCCTACAAGAGAGAACAAGAAAAAACTTTGGTTCTCTGGTCAGTCTGTGGAGACCTTCTCGATGACATGCAAGTAGCAAAGGGGGCTGCAGAGCAGAAAAGGGGCGCCAGGATTTCCACTCGCTTCTGTGGCATAACATCAGGAAATCCACTATCAAGCTCTCGCAGACGCACACTGTCTGATATGGGGGTTATGTGCCATGGTAAGCACAACTAGCTGCATTCACGCTCGCATAATGTGCTATATGTATTGGTAGCTGTATATTTGATGTGGCTGCGTCTATGCTATTAGTCTCTCGGTATTATTTTGCCCACATTCTCCTCGCTAAGAAAGGTTTGCACTACGTCTGTTCCCTTTCTGCCCCATGCCGACCATAGGCTAGCCATGGGGGGGTTGAGATACCAAATGTGGGCTAATACTGTGCTTGCATTGTTTATTTCTGTCTAGCTTCGGAGCAGGAGTCTAGCTAAGCCCTATCTAAAACATGTCTGCAGAAAGCTTTTCACATGTGTATCTGGGCTATCTGGCTCTTATGTGACCCTGATAACGGCTAGGCTGGACTGCCATTCTCCTCCATTCTCCTCCACTCTCCTCTATTCTCCTCCATTCCCCCTATCATTTCTCCTCCCTCTGCCCCCTCTCCCCCGACCTATCAACATCCTGTTTTATGGCATCTGCCAAGTTTGAAGTTGAGTGAAGGCCGACTGGGTGCTTGATGCATGCTTCTCCACTTTGGCCTGCCCTATCACTTTTTCTAGGAACTCGACGAGCAAAAGCTTGATTGCTAGTCTTTATCCCTCCTGCTCTGTCCACCCTTGGTGCCTCCTACCCTCCTTCTCTCTGGACCCCCCCTGTTTAATCTGGGTGCTGCTCAGTCTAAACCCGCTGCTACCTCTGCCCAAGATCGAGATGCGGTTTTCAACATGATAAAAGACAAAGGCAGATCCAGAGTCAAAGCCCAGGAGACCACGCGCGTTCTGCGTGCCATTCGTGTGTTGGGTTGGATGATCTTAAGATGCTTGTGTGTGTTGGACCATTTTGCAATTGTATCAGGGACGAGGAGGGCATGGTTCAACTGGCCACGTACTGTATAAAATTACAGCAATATACCAACTAGAACAAGGGCAACATGCAGGTTAGCCTAGTGCGTACTTAATGCAACCAAAAAAAACCAAAAGAGATTGAACATCCACGGGCCGACCCCTGACTGACACCGTCTGTCAGATTTCAGAGGCTGCAGAGGTTTGCTGTGGCAAAACCGCCAGAACGAGCAAACGAACGAGCGGGTGAACGCCTACCCAGGGTCAACTGAGGAGGGCGAGAACGAGCAGACGCAACATGGCTACACACTCGAACTCTTGTCTACAGGGCGCATGACGAGAGAGTTGAGTTGTCTTGCACTTCAGCTGCTCCCAGCGGATCGAGAATCCTCAAATCCTCAAACTTGTGTCTACACTAAGCTGCGGGTTTGGCCAGAGGGGAAAAGATTTGCAGGCTCACTTCGTCCCTTGTATTATTTGTAATTTGCCTTATATCTTCTTGTGCAGGCATTTTGCCCTAATTACTTGCTGGGTGGTCCTCCTGGCCTCTGGCCTCCTGTCTCCTTGTCTCTTCCTCTCCCCTGGCTGGCAAGAATGAGATACAAGATGGCGGGCGAGAAGCTGTGACCCATTTTGACCAGGCCCGCAGAGGTTGCGTTGCGTTGTGCCGTTTCATGAACCTGCATTCGCTTCTTACTTTCTGATGTTCTCTCTCCTTCTCTTCCTCATCTGTCCCACTGCAACGCTATCTCGTCCCCGTTTCTCTTGGCATTTGGTTTTGTATCTTCGTCTTCCTTCTATAGTTTAGCTTATTCTTATGTGGCAAAGAGTCCCCAGGGGCTGGTTGGCTTTTCTATGCTCCGTCCCTTTTTGTATAACTATAGCCATTGGTCTCCTTCTACTTCCTCCCTCTTCTCTTCTGCCCCCTCACGCTGGATATAAACCTCCATGTCAATCATCATCTTTGCTTGTTGAACGAGAGTCAAGCACTTCCTTTTTCTTTTCTTTTCTTTTCTTTTCTTTTATCCTTCGTCCCTTCTTCTCTCGTCCCTGACCAACGGCCAACGCCCGAGCCAAGCACTTACACGGATCCAGAGCTAAGCGGCACAACCACAGCTAGTACGGACTGGTTGCTTTCCTTCTTTCTACTACTCTTTTTATTATTTCTCCTACCGTCCTTATTCTCATTTCGTTTTCGCCTCCGTTTCCTTAACCCTTATCACCTATACCCTGATTTGATATTATACCCTGACTTGATATTATACCCTGACGACCGACGATCCTATCTAAGACCCTTTGCTTTGCTTACTTTTTTTCTTCTTCTTCTGCACCCTCATTTTCTTCTTCTTTTCTTACGGCCCTTAGGTCTTGCTCTTGGTCGTGTTCTTTTCTTGTCGTTATACCCGCCACATACGAACCGAGACAATGTCCAACCACTTGTTGCTTGCTGTGGAGACACAGCTTAAGCTCTTGGCTCGTGCGACTGACGATAACGCAACGGATGCTGCTGTTGCTCCTCCTCGGACTGTGGCTGATGGCTATCCATACTCGCCGAAGCAACAATTGGCCTATGCCATCTTGTTCATCTTCCCTCTTATGGCGCTGATTGTCGTCGGCCTGCGGGTATATGCGCGCTTGAAGTTCCGGCAGTTCGGTATTGGTGAGTCTTTGCCTCCCCAGCTTCCTTGCACCTTGTGGCTTTGCTCTGCTCCCGGCCTCTTCCAATTGCCATGCAAACAAGAACTGGCCATAGCTTTCTCATCTCGAGATGCCCTACTCCTTCACTAAAGATGACAGACAACTAACTACAACCCCCTTACTCTTCTCATATAGACGACACCCTGATCTGCATTGCTATGGTTATCAGCTGCTGCGAGACCTTTAGCTCGTACATGTACGTTCGCAAAGCCTACTTTGGCGTACACATATGGGATGTCCCGGTCGATTCTGACATGGCCGACGCCTGGATGTGGAACTTCGTCGTCCAAATCATGTACAATCCCATCCTTGCTGTTGTCAAGACATCTGTCTTGCTGTTCCTGATGCGTCTCGGTGGCCAGAAACCCGGAATTAGATGGTCTATCCACTTCCTCAATGCTTTCAACATCATGCTCGGCATTGGCACCTTTGTCACTGTCATTTTCCAGTGCACGCCCGTCGACTTTTACTGGGAGGCCCATGGCAGAAACCCTCCCACTAACGGCTCTTGCATCGACACGGGCGCCTTCTATGTTTCGACTGCCGGCCTTACCATCCTCACTGACATCCTTGTTCTGGCATTGCCGTTGTGGATTTTCATGGGACTTAAGATGGCCTTTAAGCTAAAGGTAGCCCTCGTTTGTGTCTTTAGTCTAGGAGGAGTGTAAGTAGACCCCAGCCTCAACAATGTGCCAACTCAAGACCAATACTAACACAGCGCTTTTTTTTATACTTACAGAGTTACTATTGTCAGTATCCTCCGTCTTGTCCAGATCTATGAATTTAGTTATGGCAAAACCTCTGACGACCCCACGTATGATATCCGTTTCGTTTACTCTGCTGTTGAAACAAACCTGGCCATTATCACTGCTTCCGCCCCTGCTATCCGTGGCCTGGTCTCTAAATGGTTCCCTGGATTCTTCACATCCGTCTCCTCTTCACACGTTGTCTATGGCACCGATGGGCTGGCTGTTTCCGGCAACAAGAAGTCTCGTTCTGCCTCTCGTGGTCCTGCTGGCGCGCTTGAGTCTGGGAGAAGCACACTGGGCGCAAGCCACTCGGATAGTTTTGCCATGAAGAGCATGAAGAAGCACGACCCCAATGCCATCCCATCGCCCACTGCCAGCGAGGAACACATCATGGCCATGAGCTACGATGGCATTGTCCGCAAAACTGAAGTCAGCGTGGCCTACGATGACCAAGGCCGCAGCATAGATGAGCGGCAGTACCGGAGCCACAGCCGGGATGCTAGCTCAGACGCAGCGGGATTATCGGCGTACTCACGGACCATGGCAAGTCCAGGTGTATAGCACAGTGTTTTTTTTTTGGGCGCTATGTTCTGTTCACACTAGGGAAATGGGGAGTTAAGGTGTTTTTACTTTGTTTCTTGTAAAATATATTTGGTTTTTTTTTCTTGGTACACAACAGCCTGGCACATTACACATGTTGAGTATGGGCTTGACAGACAAGATTAGTTTATTGCGTTTCTTTAACTTCGTATATTCTTCGGGACTCGGCTTCCCCCTTTTCTGATTTTCATGCGTGTTCTTAAAGCCTATCCTATTATAATACTCACTTGGTGAATGGACCAACACGTTCTAAATAGAAGAGACTGGTCAATAAGATCTCCGATTGTTTAGAGGCCCAGGATAATGCTGTGTTGCACATATAGGGCTAGGGCTGCGATGATAATTCAGGGAAGCCTTGCGACAAAAGACCCCAAAACCAGAGAGGCATAAATAGACCTGCATGGTTATCTAACCTCTAGAGGCAAGGTTCAGGTAGACCGCACATTTGTCCCGCTTGATAGATAGTCGTAATACAACAAAGCACAGTGTACATTTTTCTATCCTTGCTAGCGCTTAGGAGAGGCACTGAAATTCATGAAACTGCTTTTTTTTTTTTAGCTGGACGGACAGACAATCTGACAGAATTTCTGATACATGGTCAAGTCAGACGTCGCATGCCAAGCGTAGCTGGCACGTGCTCGGCATCTTCAAGAGAGCAGGGCGAGTACTCAGTCACACAGGGCTCACTACTTTTGAACCCCTATGCTGGGCCTATCATGGAATGTGATTCTTGGTGAAGAGACCCCTGATTTCGCAGAATGGCCTCCGGAATCATTGGTTGAGGAAAGGCCTGGGTCCGTATCGTGCACAGGGGTGAAGAGTGACGTGTCTGTATTGATAGTCAGTATCTTTTCGTCTTTTGCCAGGTCCCAGTGCGACCTTCTTGGCTGGCTGCCGCTACTCTGCAAACTATTGTCCTCCGAGTTCTCTTGGGGACACCGTTGGTATTTGGTGGACTTCGAAGTTGGAAAGCGATGTTTGTCGCAACTGCAGGCTCCAACAACATGATAGACTCTTGATAATTACCATCCATTCATAACCATAGGCCTGTGGCGCTTGCTATGTCGCAGGCTAATGGCGTAGTTGTCTTTCCCCTTTCGAAAACTCGATGTACATGAGCCTAGTATTGTCGCCAAAGGAATTGGCTCTCCCAATCACTTTACGGAAACACTGAAAGAATGTGATTAGGAACATCTATTCTTTGTTACTTGATTCCTCTGGCTTTGGGACCACAGCCAAGCTGTGAAGTGCAGTAAGCTGTGCCTGTCGAAAATATAGGGCGTTGGTTGCTTGCGAACGAAGCCATATGCCAGTAGTGTCCTAATGGCACGTGTTGTGTCTTGCTTTGTATTGGGATTCGGTGGGAATAGGTTGGGGGAAGGCATTTGCGTTACTCTACAGGATGGACTCAAGTAAAGTTGCCGTGAAAGAATGCTGTGTCACACGTATATGAACGCTACTGCTATCTGTCGTCCATTCACTGATTCACTTTTAAAGCGTATCTCTCAAGATATAGATTACATCTTTTCGAGACTTGGAGAACGAGAAGGAATGCATTCTTTAGCCAATTCATAGAGCTAAGGCCCAGCCAAGCTAAGCAGTAACTTCGCCTATCAATCGAACTCTCTGAAACACTACACAATGCAGTATGCAACCAGGCATCATGCGAGCCCTTGAAGAAAGCTAAGTTGAGGAGTAGTGGAAACTCTTCACGAGAAGAGACTCGCCCTTCTCGCCAACTTGCTCAGGTCTCTCCCAGTCAATGGGGCTACCTTGTGCTCACACATTCAAATACTTGTGCAACCAGTGCCAAGTCCTTCAGCTGGATGTCATGTATTAGGCCATGTAACGACCCCAAGGGCACGTCTTTAGACATAGAACCATCACAACAAGTTTCAACCACAGAGCTAATCTCACAAGAGACAAAAGCTGCAATGTCATCATCTCAACTAGTCATTGAAGATACGCCTTCGCGGCTTACGTTCCCGCCGACTATACCCTTACCGCTCACGCCTGTGCCCGCAGCATCTATACCGCTGCCTTTTTAAAATCTATCTTAGGCATAATTGCGCTACTATGATCCAGAAGCCATCTATCAGAGATATGGCAAAGCCAGATACACCTGGCATACAGCCTAACCGCGAGGAAGCATCAAAACCAACCAACAACACTGCAAGGTGATAGGATTGCCTATCTGACATGAGAGGGAAAGCCACGAGGGGTGTCTTGTCTAAAACAGATTACAAAGCAGTGCACTACATCAATTGGCTCAAGGAACTGGATGAAGGAGGAGAGGATGGCCTATCTGGATTATAGTAATGCTGAAGACGATCGGACTGGAGTTCGAGTAGCTCAGGGGAAGGAAAAGGAGCCATTTGACATTAGAAAAAGAAGGGTCTCACTGTACTGGCTCTAGGCAGTCTTCCGCCCAGGCCCAAAGGGATGCAGCCCGGTTACGAAACAGTCACTATGTGTTTACGTATTCATTTTGACAGCTCTAGCGTGCCCTTTCCTTGGATCCGATCTAAAGACTCTCACAGCCACTTCGCTTGATCGCTATATGGATACTTCTGCAAAATTCATTATCTAAATGCCAACTGACTGATCTATTGGGACATATCTCTTGGGCTGGTCTAACCCTGATAGCTTCTATTGCTCCGTCTTCAGTAACCATGATAATGCTTCATTAAAACTTACCAAGTGCGGCTGAATCGAGACGTCTACTAGCTTTTTATAATGTGTACGTGATCTGTCTCTTTGTGTCGCCCTTTTTCAACCCTGTTGCTCTTCGATATATTCATCTGTTCTCCTCTGGATATCACCCACACCTATTGGGCCAATTCTCATGATATCATGGATATAAATAGAGGTTAACAACCATAGAAAATACCATCCCTCAGATGGGTCGTTGCGGACGACTATCTGGTGATCCCTGCGAAGATTTTGAACGGCCAGGCGAGTTGGTCCTGGAATTCAACTCATCGATGTTACCCATGCTGGTAGCCGCGGTGTTTCTCCGCAAGTTACTGCGAAGGACAGGAAGCAAATTGTTGCGGCTAGATACGGTCTTGGCTTGTGAGCGCGTATGTCTGCTGGCCTCAGCAGCAAGCTGTTTCGTCTTGTTGGCCTTGTGCACTCCTGCTCCTGCGGCATATCTGTTACATGGTCTATTGAGGCTATGACATCACCGGGGCGGGCACATATCTCATGATGGTAGATATATGCGACGAATCCCAGAATCTATCTTGCAGTCTCTCATGCAAAGAGCCACTCAAGTCGTAAACCTTTCCACTAGCCATGATGTCTAGAGCTTTTGCCTGCACGAATAAACAAGCTCTGTTGCCGGGTAATACTCAGTGTCTCACTAAACACTGGCTATTTTCTCCATCGAAATGTCACCAACCACACAGAGCAATCCTATACGCATGGCTGTCCAGGCAACAAGGCAACCAGGAGGTGTTGAATCCATTCTCTTCTCTTTCCCGGCCTATGGAGAAATCCCAGCATGCATTTCTTCCAGACATTCAAAGCTCACCTATCCATCAACTCTAACACGCTAAAAGTGCCATGACTGCTAAGAAATCGAGAAGTAAGTCCTCGTCCAAGGCCGGCGCCTTAGCTGTAGAATTTCCACGGACGGGAAGAACGGCCCTTCTGAGAAAGAATGTCACCACCAAAAAACAAACCAAAGCCGCCAACGACGGACCGCTCATCTTGCAACGCGTATATGACATGGGTGCTGGGGGTGCAACCGGCTTATGGCTGGGAACTTCTGAACCGAGAGGCCCCTATACTCTTGGTGCCATGGAGGGCTGGTCAATTGAGAGATTCGAAAGGGAAAAGACAGTTGCTGTGCCATATCAAGGTGAGCCCTTTGCTTGCCCTTAGGTGTGGCCTAACGCCTGGATTTGCTAATGACAGTTCTTTAGGCGGACGGCGCCTCCCTGGTAAGAGCATCTCTCTCTCGTTGGACTAGACTTGCTTATGTTAATATCTACGCGTGTGTATGCTTCAACTGACCGTAATAGATCTTGGTGCTATTGCTGCTATGCGCAAAGGCGACTTCGTGTTCTGGTTCCAACGCTCACAAGACGGCTTCACAGGGCTACTGGAAGTTGTGCAAAACAACGATCTTGACCGTGCGTGCCATACAAACTCGCTCTCGGAAAATTCCTGCTCTGCATGATCGCAGCTAACACTAACCTGGCCGTTTCTCTCTCGTAGCGACAATTGCAATCGAGCGCAGGTCTGTTAAACAGAAGCTTGCCTTTGCTACGCGGACAAAGGATATTAAGCCTGGAATCCTGCGTTGCCACCTGCAATGGAGGGCAACCTTTGCCCAACCTATCACGAGCCATGCAATAAACTCCTCACAGATGTTCAAGACCACTATTCTCCATCGCATAGTCGCGGCCTCGACAACCTTTCCAAAGGCCGAGCATGACACTGCCTTGACCAAAAGGCGAGAGGCGCGGAAGAAATGGAAGAAGTCCAACAAAGAGTCCTACGACAGGCAACATACTAAGTTTCTCGCTAGGGAATCTGATTACAAGCCAGCCAAGGACCTGGATCGGTATGGTGACTATGACTGTGTTGATACTGGCCTTTCAACCGTTGAGAACAAGGACGGTACTGTGACTACTACCGTTAAAAAGATGGTCAACCAGTATTCGCCGCTCTACCTCTGGTGGAAGACTCGAAAGCAGCGTGCTTTTTTCCCACTCAGCTATAAAGAGGTGGATATGCTGCTGCAGCTATGCGACATCAAAAGCATTCATCCAAGTCTTGAGTCAAAGGGATCGACTTCTGGTGATGCGAATGAGTTGAGGAAGAGGGCCCGAAGGGTACGTGGTGGAAAAAAGGCTGACACGGAAAAGCCGTTGACGACGAGAATCGGGGTGGTCTAGGAGGATGTGCAGTATGAGGAAAGATGGAGAGAGATCCGAGCTTGGAGTCGCCTGTTGCAAATAGATGATGGACATGTTGCCTTGCGGCCTTTCTTTTCTACGGAAGAACATCTCATGCGATGGTACACTGCCAAAGGGCGTTGGCTATTTTATTGAACCCCGTAAACTCCGTAGAACCATGAACGAAACTTCCCACATATGCAGACATACAGAAGAAAAAGCAAAGTAAAAACTACAACTCTGAGTAAAAGAAATCTAGGCAACGGTCATGACTAGGCTTTTGAGATATTCCAAGACCTTTGCAATGTCTGCATCTAGCCCCTTTGTGGCTAGCAAGCCATCTAGCCACTGCGCGGCCTTCTCGCCAAAGGCCTTTTTGTCATTTGCAGTCACGAGGGCCTCTTTGAGCAACGGCACTACTTCCTTCAAGCCACGCGGGAAGTCTGCTGTCAAGGGTGAAACACCGGCTACTGGCCTGCGTATCTGGCACATTAGAGTGACGGGGCTTCGAGGGAACGACTCATCTAAGCTGTCCATCACAGCCTGCACCAGATTTTCATGAGCAGGCAACCCGGGAAACGACGTGAAGACGTTGAAAAAGAGTTCGGCTGCGTTGGCGTCCCAGAACTTCTGGTTGCGGGCAATTTTGAAGATAGCCAGCGGCAGAGCGCCATCGAGAGCAGGGTTGCTAAGTTCTTGCTTGGTCTCAGTGGAAAAGATAGTAGCGGCCTTGCCTGATGCATCAGCCCTAACAATCTCGTCGTTGTCGCTATCACTTTCGTCATCAGAGCCACCCAGACTAATGCGGTCGTTCTCATCAATCTGATCAGGCTTGACAGAATCAATGGGCTTTGCGCCCTTATTGTTGTTTTTGAGGGCCAGCTTAGCCAGCCACACCATTTCGCAGCGAGCATACTCGGCCCAGACGGTACCGTCGTACACACAGAAGCGGCATGCCCGCATGTAGAAGCGGCGCGCGGAGGCCATGTCGCCATGGCCAGCCATCTTGTTTGCGGCCATGATCCAGAGGCCTGCATCAGTGGGGCGCATGCGTAGGGCGCGGGTAACGGTCAAACGCCAGCGCTTGGTGGCCTTGATGGAGGCGGCATAGTCGAGGTAGGCAATCCAGAGAGATCGGTGGCCAGGATGGCGTCCGACCCCGCGGTCGTAGATGGACAGCAGCTTAACCTGGGCCGTGTGGGCGGACGAGAGGTTGCGGATCTTGAGACGTTGGCAGCGCTTGATACGTAGGGAGTCTAGCGTCTTTTCCCAGTCTGCATATTCGAGGTAATCGGAGGGAGTGTTTCCAGGAGAAAGAACGCGGTGCTCGAAGTCACTGCGCTTTTGGACGATAGTGCGGATTTCATCCTATAATGGGAAGTACCGTAGCGGTTAGCGAGGCGTTCAAGTGCCGAGGCTTTGCGGAGGTGCAGCATAATTGGGGGAGGGGGGAAGGGAGACGAACTTTTGTGAAAATGCTCTTGTCTTCCCATTCACGAAGCTGGGGGACAGCCTTTTCTAGATAGAACCTTGCTTTTTCGGAGACACCGGCCATGGTTGAAAGACAGAGCAGACAAGCAGAAACGTGGGATCCCGAGATTTTTGTTGTTCGAGCTGGGTTGGCTTAGAGTGCGGGGCGGGGGTTTTCCAGTGAAGCTGTTGAGGCCATAGTGAAGATAATTTGACAAGGCTGATAGTTTGAAAAAAAAAAGTTTGGGCGATAAGACATAATAAGTGGGGCCTACGCGATAAGCACGAGTAGTGGCTTCTCAGCCTTGCACATCCAATTTTGTACAAGGCCAGGGGCAGAGAACAAGTAGTGATGCTAAATTTCCCCTTGCTTTTGTCTAAGCATTGCCAATACCGATGGTGCCGGTAATTTCAAATTGTAAAGCAGCAAAGCAAGCCTGCGTATTTGTGGTGAGACAGTGGAAGCAGCGGCATTAGCGGCACTATTGTGCTTGTATAATTGTATTTGTATGGTTAGGATAGCTGTAGGCGTGTATAACTAGCTAGTGGCTCTGCATAACTAACTAATGGTGCTACAACACGGGGCTTTGTGCTGTGGGTGCTTAAGCTCAACTTGGCTTCAAATCAAACCCACCACACTACGGCCAACTTGCTGCAAAGCTCCTCTCTCAGATGATCTTCATCTCTCCTTTTTCGTGACAACGTTTTATTTTTATTTCATTTCTTTTCGTTCTTTGTTGCTCTATATTGTATCATCTTCTTTCTTCCTCGTGGTCCTTTTTATATATATTTCTTTTCTCTTGCTGCATATCTTATTCTGACCACTAATTCATTTCTTACCTCAATCCCTTTGTCCTCGTCACAATGGCGCCATACAAGGACAAGGACGACGGTGTGATGCTGTCGTTCAGTGGCCGATGGGTGTCCTATTTACATACTATTCTGGCATATTGTTAGTTCTGAGCCTCTCCCTGACGTATATCACCGGCAGATTGACGGCGCACAGGCCGGCGACAATGCTGGCCCTGATATAGGTCCATTGCTAACCACGTCTCTTCACCTCCTGTCTAGCTGCCTTCCTCAGCGCCCTCATTGTCGGCATCTCGTTGCACTATCACAAGATTGTGCAGAACGAATGGTTTGGCTATCCCGAAGAATGGTTCCCCTCCGTCTCAGCCACCATTGGCGATCGCTATCCCGAGCGCTCTTTTTTCATGCTGTTCATCGCTCTGACCTCCGGTACGATATCCTGCCCCCAAATAACCATTCACCAGCACATGTAGGCTTTGGAGCGAGCACATGAACCGATTTGGCCAGTTTCTTTCCCCTGCCTCCGGCTGCTGCTCCTTGAACCCTATCTCCTAGTCTGCTGATTCTGCTTTCTCGCCTTTACCCGTCCCGAGTATCCTTATATTGACCGCGTTTTTTAGGCCCTCGTTTCGCCCTTGTTGGACTGGTCTATCTAATGACTCGCAAAAACGGCCCGACTCTCGCCAAGATAATTGCTTACCTAGGTCTCTTTCGGACCCTGACCTGTGGAGGCTGGACCTATGTTACTTCGACTGATGATCATGACTGGCACGACATTTTCATGATTTCTTACCTGGTCGCTACCCTTCCGTGGACTGTGGGCTGCATAGCTCTGTCTGGTCCCAACTCGGTGGCTCTCAAGTACCGCAAACTGGCCGCTAGCTGCTTCTTTGGCGCCCTCGTTCCCATGGTGTACTTCTTCATCCAGCACAAGGTCCACCGCGTCCCCGGAGGTAAGTCGTCGCAATCCCTAGCTAGCACCTATCCTGGCCCCCGTGCGCTTCCCTGTTGGTATATCATGTTGTTTTTGGCATTAACAAGTCAATCTTAGCCTACACCATTTACGCTTTCTTTGAATGGTCACTGGTCCTTTTGGATCTCGCGTTTGATGCTGCCACTGTGGCAGACTTTGGTGATATTGACATCATCATCAAGGACAACAAGGGACAAAGACTGGGGTATGTGAACCTGTACCCCTAGCGGGAAACTTTGAATGGCAGTTCGCAGAGTTGAATGAAGTGATTGTATTTTTTTCTAAACAATTTTTCTTGGTGTTTATAGTGCCCAGCAAGCTGCTCTTCTTGCTGAGCAGCAGTAGTACGTATTTTGTCTTTCTTCCTTTGGCCTCCGACCTTTCTCTTGGTCTTTCTCCTTGGCTCCTCCCCCCGCCTGCTCTGTTGCTCTTACTGACTTGATGCTTTCTTCTTTTCATAGTAAGGAAAAGGCTGCTATCGGTTTCCTGAGCCCCCAATTCAGCTGGGGCGGTGTCATTGACCTGTGCTTTGACGTTTACCACGCCTTTATCTTCTGGTCCATGTTAACTAGCTTGGGTCTTGTCGTTTGGTGTAAGTCGGGGTTTTAAACCCAAAGTTTACTTTGTGCGCATGTCACACGATTATAACACGTGCATGAGTGACTGACCCTTTTGTGCTCGTGCTAGACTTCCCTTTGTGGTACATGGGAATCTCGGGCTACGAGGTGTTCGTCATGGTCACCCTTTCGCCCTTCTTTCTCGTTATCAAGCCCCTCCGCTCGCTGGTTGTCAATCATCAGACACTCTTCCACCTGCTCTCTCTGGTCGGCGTGGCCGCATATCTTGTTCCCCAGCCTACTGCGCGTCTTTTCACCGTCGGTACTGGCGTTTTCTTCAGTACCCTGGCATGGACGGGCACCTTTATCGCCGAGGCTGGGCACAGTGCACGACTGGAGGGCAAAATTGGTAGCTTCATTCTGGGCCTTGCCCTATCGTCTACTGCCAAGTTTGCCTGGCTTACTAACAACCCCGTTTGGCCCATCATGCACGAGGAGAATGGTGGTATGAATGCCGCTGGTCTGGCTCTTGGCGTCCTGGCTGTTTTGCGCTTTGTTCGTCGTCCGGTTCTGACTGGGGCCGGTATCGTGCCCGTTAAGAAGGCGGGCTGGTTCTCCAGCTGGCTATCAGCTGCCTCCGTTGGTGGTCTCATGTTTGCGCTGCACTCCCTGCTCAGCGATTCGTCCACTATGATCCTATGGGTCTGGGAGGGCTTCCCGTACCGCGGCCCCGAGTCGTCGGTACACGGATATCTGACCATGGTTGCCATGACTACTGGAGTTGTGAGTGGCATGTACAAGCCCACGCTTCTCTCCAGTTGGATCTTCTATGGCGTGGCATGTGTGGGTGCTTTTCTAGTGACTAATTACTCTCACTGGACAGGGTACGGCGGCGCTTGGGTCCTGGCCTTTTACCTGTCAGGCGTTGCCTATCCTATTCTGGCTTCTGCCTCGAAGAAGAGCCCTGCCATGGTCTTTGGCCTGGGTTTCCTTATCTACAACTTCATGGTCCTTTTCCATGTCTGGGTTGTAGCTTACGCTTTTGTGCCCGGTGGCCCCCTGGTTCGTGAGCACACTGACTGGATTATGACGTGCATGATGATCCAGATAGGCTGCGGTATCTTGGATATTAACATCTCGTCCACTGCTAAGAAGATCAGAACCCCCAAGCCTCTCGCCGCAGCCGCAGGTGCTCAGCGTAGATCCCTGACTTTGGTTGCTGTTCTTGTCAATGTCCTGTTCCTGGTTGCGGCTTTCTTCCGCTTCCCGACCAATGATTACCAGCCATACCATGGCGATTCCAAAGTCATTACAGCGGGTATCTGGACTATTCACTTCTCGCTGGACAATGACATGTGGTCGTCTGAGAAGCGTATGGCCTCTCTGATTCGTGAGATGGAGGTCGATGTGATTGGCCTTTTGGAATCTGACGAGCAGCGCATCATCATGGGCAACCGCGACAGCACGCAACATCTGGCTCATGAGCTGGGAATGTACGTAGACTATGGCCCTGGCCCCAACAAGCACACATGGGGTGCGGCACTGCTGTCTAAGTTCCCTATTCTTAACTCAACTCACCACCTGCTGCCGTCTCCGGTTGGTGAACTGGCCCCTGCCATTCATGCGACGTTAGATGTGTACGGCGAGCTGGTTGATGTGTTTGTGTTCCATTCAGGCCAAGAAGAAGACCCTGAGGACCGCCGCCTACAGTCCAAGTACCTCTCTGAGCTGATGGGCTCTACCAACAGGCCAGCTTTCCTACTCAGCTACTTGGTGACAAAACCGCTAGAGGGCAACTATAACACGTATGTCAGTGAGATCTCAGGAATGCACGACGTGGATCCTTCGGACTGGGATCGCTGGTGTGAGTACATCCTGTACAAGAATCTTCGCCGTGTTGGCTATGCCCGCGTCAGCCGCAGCACCATTACGGACACGGAACTTCAGACGGCCAAGTTTGTGCTTGCAAAAGACGCGCAGGAGCTTGCTTCACTGCAGGCCGCGAGCGATGAAGTCCTGAACCAGCGGGTTGATGAGTCGCAGTTGCCAGAGGGCTGGCGATACCCGGCCATGTTCCGTGGCGAGGGAGTCAGAGGACATAGATACCATGTGTTTGACGAGCCGCGCTACTACAACTTCTAGACCTGCTTCTAGATGTTCCCTTCGAGATGGTATTCTCGATAGCTGCAAGGATTGCAATTTTTTTTTTGGAATTTTCTTTTTCTTTCTTGGACTAGAACTTTTAGATTTCCCAATTGTTTATTTGTAGAGTATATTAGCGGCTAGATGAGGGAAACTCGGATGGAATATTTGAGCGCTGAAATACAAACTAGTTTGTATACACACAGTTTGCACATTCTTACATGTAGCATTGAAGTAACATTGTCACAAAGGCAAGGTACAGCGGAACGAAGGCGGACCAAGCAATCTTTTTCAATGCCTTTGGTAGCCGCAGCCAGGGGCCCACTTTATTTAATCCGAGACCCCGTTGTCTCCAAGTTCTCCAAGCGCTCTCTTTAGCTATGGATAAAATTGGGGAACATTGAGTCTAGTCCCCCACGTTTGTAAGATTGCATTTACAGGCTTGGGACTACCACGTTCAATCATGTTAGTAGAACTTTGTGTTGACCACTTGATCGAATAATTGTACGGAATCCCTCACGTTTGCTGATTAACTGCCACTGCTGTATTGTGTACTGGCCGCCAGCGAGATTCTAGCCAAAACTTGCAGTGTTTTCTTCCATGAGGCTTCAGGTTTTGTGTAACACGAGCAAGAAAGCGGTGTTTCTTTTCCTGTCTAATGACATGTTACATAAGTCTAGAGAAAACGGCCTCCCATCAGCGGCTTTGCGGTCGGCTTACCTCGAGAGCTAGAATTGATACTATTGGCCAGACTAGGATCAGAGTAAGCCGCATTGCCGCAAAGGCTTGCGACGGCAGTAGCCCATGACCAGCGTGGGTAGCTACTAGAAACGAAAGCGGCAGCTACCCCTTTGGAGATGACATTCTATAAATCGAGTTGAATATATTCAAATTCAAAAATTCTATAAATCTAAGCTGCACTTTCTCTTTTCGCAAGCATAGGACGTCTCATCTTTCTCTCTCATGATATAGCGAGAAGCACACCTCTAAACAAGCTCTATTCACGCTCATCGAAACTTCGTGCTATTGCTAGTTTGAACTTTACTTTCAGTTATGGTTTCTTTATCGTCTCAAGGCAGCCCGCTGCACTTGAGTTTTGACCTCAACCATGCAAAGGTGGTTGCTGTCGGAACTGCTGTGATTGCGCTGATGGTATGATGACTTGATCCTGTTGCCTATAATCTTGCTCTGATGTTAGCTCTAGCTCTGACAAACCTTTTAGCTTCTTCTTAAGTACATCGTCTACCAAGTTTTCTTCCACCCCTTAGCCAGATACCCAGGTCCGTTCTTGGCTAAGCTCACGGACGCCCATCAACTATGGCATGGATGGATTGGAGATCGCCATCTTTTATTCCTTCAGATGCACGAGAAGTATGGTAAGCTAAGCTGAAGCACTCGCCCTTTCTGCCTCTGTCATCTCCTTTGTTCGTGTTGGAAAAGACCAAGACTCATACCTTTCTTTCTGCAATAAAAGGCCCCGTCGTGCGCTACGGCCCGAACCATCTTTCGTTCAATACAGTCACTGCGCTCAAGAAGATATATGGCCACAATAGCAGCATTGCAAAGTCCGAGTTCTACAATGCCTTTGTCCACGGCGCTCCCAATATCCACAACACGCGCAACAAAGAGATCCACAGCCGCAAGCGTCGTATAATATCGAATGCGTTTTCCACAGCATCAACCAAGTCGATGGAGCCGTTTGTGCACAACAATATCCGCAAGCTATGCGAACTAGTCGGGCCTTCTCAAGACTCATACCTCAGGGAAGGCCCTGTAGCTTCGGACAAGCACAGCGAGTGGTCGGTTCCGCAGAACATGGCAAAATGGTTTAGCTATCTCACTATGGACGTCCTGGGAGATCTCT
The DNA here is from genome assembly GCA_038407015.1 of Ceratocystis ficicola. Lineage (NCBI taxonomy): Eukaryota > Fungi > Ascomycota > Sordariomycetes > Microascales > Ceratocystidaceae > Ceratocystis > Ceratocystis ficicola. The sequence continues at coordinate 1,622 of JAZBQP010000346.1, read as the reverse complement.
GCTACGGAAAGTCATTTGATCTGCTGGAAAAGGAAGACAACCGATACTCCCTGCAGTTGCTTGCTTTTGCGACCAAGGCTCATCTGCTGGTGGGTAACAACAATGCACGTAGGAACGAACGCACTACTAACTGCTTGTATAGTCGGGCCTGATGCCTCTTGCCTACCGGTGGAAACTGGACTACGTCATCTTCCGGCAGATTGCTTCTGGGCGTGAACAATTTGCTAAATACGGCCGCGAGCGACTCAACGAGCGGACGGCACTGGGGAACACAACCGACCGCAAAGACTTTTTCCATTATATGCTAAACTCCAAAGAGGGGGGCTATTCATTTTCCCAGCCTGAACTCTGGGGAGAATCGACTCTTCTGTATGTGCTAGGGCTGGAATTTCACTTGCGATTGTATTGTTCGATGACCGTTTGTTGCATCACTTACTGATAACTTCCTCTCACAGGCTCATTGCTGGCTCCGACACTACAGCTGCCTCTTTGGCCGCCACACTGTTCTATCTCGTCCGCTACCCAGAAATTATGGCCAAGGTTATGGCCGAGGTACGCTCCAAGTTCTCATCTGTTGACGATATTGGCCACGGCAGTGAGCTCTCATCATGCATCTACCTTCGTGCTTGCATAGATGAAGCTATGCGCTTGTCTCCTGCTGTCGGGGGTCTTCTTCCCCGTGAGGTCATAAGCGAGGGCACCATGATTGACTCGGTGTTTGTCCCCGCCGGAACAATCGTTGGTGTGCCTCATTATGCGCTCCAGCATAACACGGAATATCACAAGGAGCCGTTCCGATTTGTGCCTGAACGATGGATAGAGGGAGTTATAAACCCGCTTACTGGCCTTAGAAACACTGCGGCTGATACTGCGGCGGTCAACGCCGCATTTTGCCCCTTCTCGATCGGACCACGTGGGTGTATTGGCAAGGGCTTGGCGTATCATGAGATGACAAATACACTGGCTCGACTACTGTGGCTCTACGATATCCGCAAGGCCGAGGGCGTCATGGATTTGAGCGGAGGGAAGCCTGATGGTGTTATGGGCCGGCAAAGAGAGGACGAGTATCAGCTGATGGATACATTTACGTCCATCACCCCAGAAGGCCCATTTGTTCAGTTCCGCAAGCGTCTAGATATGTAGACCGTGGAGAGCTAGGATGAATGTAATGGGCATATAGTCAGTATTTTGCAGACTTCTACAGGAAGTGACAGGAGACTAGCGTCATGCACCTAGTTGCATTCAAAGATATAGTAAGCGGCGTGTAATATGAAGAGTTTTGACTAGTTATTAGTTCCTTGTTCCTGCTACTTGTATCCTGACCGGCTGTCGTCTGATCTGATGCTAATTAAGGGCTTACTAGTAAATAATATCTTCCGCAGAGACTGGGGCTTAATTAAATCCTCAACAGCCAAGTCACTAATCTGCACTCTCCTTAGACCAGAAAGCAAAAGTAATGGAGGGTAGCTTTGCCAGCGAAAGATGCCTCTGGTTTTTTTTTTTGCCTTGCATAGTCCGAATTCGTGCAGGACATGTCATACAACGTGGGGGGGGGGGGGGGGGTTTCCTTTTTCCATAGGCCTTCACAAGTTTTACCCGCCCACCAAGTCCCCCTTCTAACG
>JAZBQP010000345.1:0-24889 GCA_038407015.1 Ceratocystis ficicola | reverse complement strand
GCACACTGGAGTCTAGTCTTCTCTCTTCTCCCTGTCTCCTCCTCTGCCTTTCAAGAAACAAAGGGGGATCTGTCAATCTGTCACCCCCCCCCCCCCCCACCCCCCCCCCCCCCCCCCCCCCCCCCCCCCCCCCCCCCCCCCCCCCCCCCCCCCCCCCCCCCTTCTCCAGATAAATTCACCGCTCAAGAGGAACAAAGAAGAGTGCAACTCAAGGTCAAGTGACCCCATCACATGGACTTGAACCATGTCCAAAAAAAAAAAAAGTAGCTACGCTCGTTCCTAGCCAAATCTTAAGTCAACTTTTTTTTCTTGTTCAAGATTGGCTTTCCCGATCCCCTTGTCCTCTTCTACCCCTGCTTGCTCTCTCTCCCCTCATTCCGCTCGTCCTCCTCTTGCCCTTCACCCTCTCTGTCTCTGCTTTGGGCTGCAAAAGCAGCAGCACAGACCAAGACAGAAGAAACCCAAATTAGCAGCGTATAAAACGACGCTCTATTAAGATATAGACACCAATACATGGCGTGCCGCCCCCTCCTCTTTTGCTTTCGGATGGCGTGCATTGTTGGGTGGGAGATCGGCGGCTCCAGTGAGCAACTATTTCTCAAGGCGAAACCCCAAAGAAAGGTCTGTCTATTCTCAGTCCATTGATGAGAGCATGTCTTTGGGGGACATACGTCGTGTGACTAGTTTCCCAAGACAACACAATCTTTGCATCAAAGCCTAAACAAGCACAAGGAAGCATACAAGCTTCTGTGTTCTCGCCTTGCAGCATGTGTGGACAGACTCTCTGGGGCAGACTCTCTGGGGCAGACTCCCTGCGACAGTCTCGCCTTGCTTACCTGTTTTCTGATCCTTGCTAGCTGCAAGGAGCAGTCGGCATAGAAAGGGCCATGAAAGCAGAAAGACAGAAGAGCAGGATATGGATAAACGCATATTCATGTAGTTACATATACATGTATTCGTCTGCTTCATCATCCAACATTCCATGTATGCATGCATGTGCTTATGCATGTAAATACACCTGCTAGGTAGCACATGATTAAGATGCAGCAGCAAACAGCACGAACTATCGGAAAGACTCGGGAGACGCTGCTTCGGATTTGTCTATGGAACGCACGCACTTGCTGGGTCCGACTTTGGCTCGGCCTGACCTGGTCTGGAACAGGCAAGCCGCTGGCACTGGCTCTGATCCGCCATGTGTCGTGTTTCTATATCAGTCGTTGCCCAGGCTCTCCTTTGTCTGCTGGTGTTTGGGTGTCTAGTGATACGGGATATGCTGTTTCTTCATAAGCGTATATAATTTTTTTTTTCTTTTTTTTTTACATGTGTCGGGCGAAAGGGCCTTGGTGAGAGTTGGGTTAGGGCAAGGGATTACTCTCGTCTCCAAATACTGGCCTGTTTATCCCAGGGCTTAGTGGCACAGGAGGTGTAGAGGCTTTGACTCTGACTCTGTCGGCTTGTCTCATGGATAGGCGGCGTGGTAATAGAGGGCTATTCTCCTTTCAATCGTGCTTCCTTCCCTAGTTTTCGGTACATGGCATTTGGCCAAGGAGGGAAGGAAGTGGGATGCCATTTTCCGTGCAAGTATCTTGCCATAGAAAACGCGGGAAGGGGTACTTGGCCAGTGGAAGCTCCACTCTCTGGAGACCACGAAGTTTATTAAAGCTTGGATATTTTTTCTCTTTTTCTGTCCTACATTAACCATAGGCTGGAGTCGAATTGGCCAGCTTCAAAGCGTTGGCCTGTAGCCTTTGATTGGCTTGCACGTTCGGGGTGGAAGGGAAGGCACGCGTGTGTAGGTTGTTTGCGCCTTCCCCCCATTGTCCCAGCAGCGCAGCTACAGCTATGCGTGTCACGCGACACAGTGAGATAATGGGCAATGAATAATAGAGGAGGGTTGAGGCCGGTGGTGAGGCTAAGGCGAGGGAGCAAAGGCCGAGATGAGAGCAAGGGTAGGCACGAGTAGTTGCAAGTTGTTGCTCGCTTAAATGCATATCGCACTTGTCGACTACATATCGACCTCTACCTGTCTGTCTATCCTCGGACCAACCTCTTGCGGCCCTTTTCCTGCTACTAATACAACTGTCCCTTTTTGCGGGCAAGCCAGGCCCTTTCTCTATTGATAATCTCTGGCTCTCTGTTCCTTCTTCATAAGCACCAAACATCGCCAATACCAAGCCGCTGTCATCATTCGCCAGCTTACTGCCATCGGCCTCCTCATCCCTTTACCTTCGGGATTCCTAAGCCCTAGCTTGCTTAGTTGCTGCTGCTGGCTGCTGCTGGCTGGCTTTCCTCTGTTTTATTGCCACACCCCCTGGGTCGTCCCTGGTTTGGCCCAGCTCAATTTAACTCTCATTCCCCGTCTTTTTTGTCCTTCTTTTTCTTCTCCACCCACCAAAACCCTGCCTTGCTCCTCTCTCTCTCTCTGTTTCTCTGTCTCTTGGGTGCTATAAGCTAGCCTAGTGGGGGCCGTGCTTTTCTATATCATTTCTTCTCTTGTTTGGTCCTGCTTTTGAAAGCTGGGATTGCACTTCCTCTTCAGAACAATTGCGATCCGAGCTTTTCCCTTGTTGCTGCTCTGGTGCAATTGGCCCTTCTGCTTCTTCTCCTGCTATCCCCTTTCAACCTCCTGCTAGCACTCTTACCAATACTGGTCTGCCCATACACACCCACGCACGCAGACACACATACAGATACCACCCTTCGTTTCTCATCCCGTCTCCAATCATGGCCCAGTCTAACCGTCGCCGCATTGGTGTCCAGGCTGAGGATGCTCGCATTTGCGTTGTCATGGTAGGTCTTCCTGCTAGAGGCAAAAGCTTCATTGCCCAAAAAGGTATGTCATGTCGCCCATTCCCAGACATTCTATCGCCACTGGCGTACACACAGACTAACATCTCGCCGTCTTTCCTTCAACCAAGCTCAGAGATACCTCCAATGGCTCTCCATTGACGCACAAGTCTTCAACGTCGGCAATTACCGTCGCAATGATGCGCCACAGCCCACCGCCGACTTCTTCGACATCAACAATACCGAGGGCGAGAGAATGCGTAAAGTTGCCGCCGAGGCTGCTGTTGCCGACATGATGAAGTGGTTTAAGGGTGGTGGTGTTGTTGGCATTCTCGACGCCACCAATTCAACCAAAGAACGCCGCAAATGGATCCATGACATGTGCACTGCCGAGGGTGTCGAGGTCATCTATGTCGAGAGCAAATGTGACGACGAGGATCTTATAATGGCCAATATCCGTGACGTCAAGACTACGAGCCCTGACTACAGAGGCCAAGACCCCGAACAAGCTGCCCAAGACTTCCGCAACCGCATCCGAATGTATGAAAAAGTCTACAAATCAGTGGATGAAGATGCTGACGAAAGCGAATACACCTACCTGAAACTCATGAACGTCAGCAAACAGGTTATCATCAATCGTATCCAAGACTACCTCCAGAGTCGCATTGTTTACTACCTCATGAACCTGCATATCCGCCCTCGCTCAGTGTGGCTATCAAGAGTATGTGCTACTACTCCCCCACTCAGTCTAAGGATAATCTCTAATAGCGCTCTTTTTTCCAGCACGGTGAATCCATGTTCAACCTTGATGGTCGCATTGGCGGCGACGCACTGTTATCACCCCGTGGAGAACAGTACGCTCGGAAGCTACCTGAACTGGTTCTTAACTCAGTCGGGGTAAGTTGACTCTTCTATTTGAACGATTTTCTTTTTCCAAGCCTGGCTGACCCTGAATCTCTTTTCTCGCTGTAGGACGGCCGTCCCCTCACTGTCTGGACCTCAACCTTGAAACGCACGATTGCTACCGCACGATTCCTGCCCGGGAATTATAACCAATTGCAGTGGAAGGCTCTCGATGAACTCGACTCTGGTGTCTGCGATGGCTTTACTTACCAGGAAATCAAAGACAAATATCCTGAAGACTTTGCTGCTAGAGATGAAGATAAGTACAACTACCGCTACCGCGGTGGTGAATCGTACAGAGACGTCGTTACTCGTCTTGAGCCCATTATTATGGAGCTAGAGCGCAGTGAAGACATTCTCATTGTCACCCATCAGGCTGTATTGCGCTGCATTTATGCCTACTTCATGAAAAAGGACCATGAAAAGAGTCCATGGATGAACGTCCCATTGCACACTCTAATCAAATTAACACCCCGCGCATACGGCACCGAAGAGATCCGATATGAGGCCCATATTCCTGCTGTGAGCACCTGGCGTGGTAAGGGTAGTACAGCGAAGCACGAGGATCCATTGGGAGAAACAATATAGTCAGGGCAAGCCAGGCTAGCCAGTCTACTCTAAAAGTTGGGCACTGGGCCGGACCGATACATACCACGACTTGTGAAGGGACCTCTTTCTTGATTGCGTGGCTTCTCTTCGGGCTCCGTTGATATTCTGTTCTTTTTTTGTTTTCCTTTCCCCCCCTCCCCCTTCTCCTTGTTCTTGACCGTTTGTTCTTCAACGACCTCTCATCTCTCAACAGGCTTTTTCTGCCTTTCCATCTTATTAGAACTTGCTTTCTTACGACTCCACGACTCCTGGCATAACACGACACTCGCCCTTGCCGGCCGGTTAATTTTTTTCTCCATTCTATTTTGGTATTGGCTTTCTTTTCATCCATGCGGTATTTTATCTTTTCTATCTGGCTTGTTTCTGGGGCTCGTGGTCATTGATCGTCAACACATGCTACTGGAATCCCTCCCTTTCTAGTTTCTGTTTCCCCCTGTCTTTTCTGTTTCTGTTGTCTTGAGCTTCTAGAGCTATATCACTCTCACAACTTTGCTTGTGTACTTGCTTCTTTTGTGGTTCTTTTTCTGGGGCACGGAGGGTTCTTCTTTATAGGTACTGGCTGCTACATAGTACATTGCTTTTTATGGAATAGGAAGAGGTTGTAAACTGTAGTCATCATGTAGCTACCAATGTGCCGAACAGGAGGCTCTACCAACGCATACCCGAATGTCTAGCGTTGGGTAGCCAATGCTTGTATGCATATATGTACATATACGGACATGACATTTCTGATAACAACCTGGACTTTGGATTGTTATGTGCAAAAGAGCATGAGCGCCGGAATTGCCCCAGCGAGAAAAGTGAATTGTTGTTTCTTTACAAGCATAGTGTCACAGTGGTATTCTTGGGTACCTATACTGCCCGTCCGCCCCACGTTCTTTTTTACTTTTCGTTTCCCCGCGTTCAAAGACAGGTTCATATTACTACACGACGAATAATTGACGGGAAGGTAGGGGACTGTACGCATTACACAATACGGAGGGGGGAAAAAGACCAAGTCCTTGCTCCTGCGAGTAACGAAAGAAACGTACGTTGATCATGAGATGGTGATGGAGCTTGGTTACCTTGATAATGTGGAGACCAAGCACTCGGGTAAAGAGAAAAGAAACAAAAAAAAAAGGCTGAGAGCGGCTGACAGAACTCCACATGACATGCAAGTCAAACATCTTTTTCTCCAGGGGGGTTTTGTCACTGCGGCTCAAGCTGTTGTCGAGAGAAACCATCTACGAGGATCGAGGCATGTCGCTTCATGTTGGCATGGTGCCACATCCCGCCACACAAAGCCCCACATTGAGCGCCACACCATTAAGGCAGTCTCGCAACTTTCTGCGATAAGATAAGAAAAAAAAGTTGGCGACAAATTCTCTTTTTTGTCTCGAGAATTGTTGCATTTCTGCATTTCCTTCCCACCGCATCCCCACGAAGCCTTTCTATCAACTGGTTGAAACTGCCCGCAAGCCTCTCTTTTCTTACCGCTATATCTCGTTTCACTGTTGCTCCTAGTCCTATACTTTTTTTTTCTTAATTTGTACTTGACTTACACCCGCCATCATGGGTGTCAAGGCTGGCCAGAAGCGCAAGTTTAGCAGCGTCAAGGCGTCCTTTGCCGAGACCAAGAAGCAGACTGCAGCTGCTCCTACCTCTACAACCCCTAAAAAGGAGAAGAGGCCAGTGAAAGAGGTTGAGGAGGACGAGGAAGATGACGAGGACGAGTCCAGCGATGAGGATCAGGACGACGACGATGACGAAGAAGCCGGGCAGGATGCCAGCGACAACAGTGACGATGACGACGCCGAAGACACCCAAACCAATCAAGATACCGCTCTCGAAGCCCTTCCTAACAACAGTCTGTCGCTGCCTGAGACAAAAAGCGAGAACGTGTCCAAGTTTAGCGAGCTAAACCTGTCCGCAAAAACCCAGCAGGCCATTACTGCCATGGGCCTTACCGAGATGCGTGAGATTCAGAAACGCACAATCCCCCCGCTTCTGACGGGCCGTGATGTGCTGGGTGCCGCAAAAACCGGTTCGGGCAAGACTCTGGCCTTCCTCATTCCCGCCGTCGAGATGCTGCACTCGCTGAAGTTCAAGCCACGCAACGGCACCGGAGTCATTGTCGTCTCGCCCACTCGGGAGCTAGCTCTGCAGATCTTTGGCGTTGCGCGCGAGCTTACCGAGCACCACTCGCAAACCTGCGGTATCGTCATTGGTGGCGCCAACCGCCGTGCCGAGGCTGAGAAGCTAGCCAAGGGCGTCAACCTTCTCATCGCCACCCCTGGTCGTCTGCTGGACCACCTGCAGAACACGCCGTTTGTATTCAAGAATCTCAAGTCGCTGATCATTGACGAAGCCGACCGCATTCTGGAGATTGGTTTCGAGGATGAGATGCGCCAGATCATCAAGATCCTGCCCAAGGAAGACAGACAGACTATGCTCTTCTCAGCCACTCAAACCACCAAGGTCGACGACTTGGCGCGTATTTCGCTACGGCCTGGCCCGCTGTACATTAACGTCGACGAAGAGAAAAAGTTCAGCACAGCCGACGGCCTGGAACAGGGCTATCTAGTGTGCGATGCTGATAAACGTTTCCTTCTGCTGTTCTCGTTCCTCAAGCTAAACATGAAGAAAAAGATTATCGTCTTCTTCAGCTCTTGCGCTTGTGTCAGCTACCATTCTGAGCTGCTCAACTTTATCGACATTCCCGTGCTTTCGCTACACGGTAAGCAGAAGCAACAGAAACGTACAAACACTTTCTTTGAGTTCTGCAATGCCAAGCAAGGCACTTTGATCTGCACGGATGTTGCTGCCCGTGGGCTAGATGTAAGCACCCTTGCTATTGATACCACCACTATCGATTTCATTAGATACTAACCACATTGGCCCGCACTGAATAGATTCCTGCTGTTGACTGGATTGTCCAGTTTGATCCCCCGGATGACCCCCGCGATTACATTCACCGTGTTGGTCGTACAGCGCGTGCCAACGCCCAGGGCCGTTCGCTCATGTTCCTCCAGCCATCAGAGGTTGGGTTTCTGACACACTTGAAGGCAGCACGCGTGCCGATTGTTGAATTTGAGTTCCCATCCAAGAAGATCATCAACGTGCAGTCTCAGTTAGAGAAACTCATTTCACAGAACTACTACCTTAACAAGTCGGCCAAGGAGGGGTACCGTGCCTACCTCCATGCTTATGCATCGCATTCGCTTCGCACCGTTTTTGACATCAACAAGCTCGATCTCGTCAAGGTTGCCAAGAGTTTCTGCTTCACCACCCCGCCTAGAGTTGAGGTCACTGTTGGCGCTAGCATGAAGAACCAGGACCGGAGATCGTACGGTAGCCAGCCCCATCAGAAGAAGAAGATGCGGAGATAAGCTCCTAGGGCAATGGATTGAGAACAACAGTTCAGTGGTGGAAAGGGGGGAGGGGGTCAGGGAGACACAGAGCGATGGGCGGGAGGGCGCAGGGTATCGGCTTGCGTGCCTGTCTGCCTGCCTTAACACTACACGTCATCAAAAAGTCTATCTACTACTACATGCGGCTTGGAGTTCTTTGTTTGTTGCGTTGTTTGTTATATTAGTACATACATGTTCGAGGCGTATGGCTTGGCTTTTAGTTAACCAGCCACCATCTACACAAGTAGCATGTTTATTTACATCTTTTTTTTTTTTTTTCACACAAGACTCGCACGCAAGTGTTTTAAACGTCACGACAAAAGTTCAGCCATCCTAATTGTTATTGATCAAGACTTGTATACAACAAACTACCAGCCCGTTATTTCCGTAGCCTCTATATAGCCAGACAACACCAACTAGACGCGCAAGTCTTCTTCCCCTTCACTTCTCAACTCCATAAACACCTTTAAACTCAAAAGAAAAACAAGAAAAAAGAACCGGAAAAGGCGCAAAAAGGAAACATGCAAAATGACTCGACTCAACTCAACTCAAATTCCCCTTTGCTAGTATTACGTGAGCTCTGAAGGCTCTCTTTTCTTTCTTCTTCTCTCTTCGCCAAAGCACACATCGTACAAACAGAGCAAAAGGCCATGATGAATATACAGCATTTACTTTTGATAGGTCCACCAAGGCCTGACCAACGGTTTGTTTACACACAAGGATGATTTGGTCAGCAAAAGCCCAGCAGGCTCCTTGTAAAGGTAGGCTTCGTCTCCCCTACCTCCCTGCCCCCTCAGTCCGTCTTATTCCCTGACCCTGATATTGCTTGTATTGCTACAGCAGCCAAGAAATACCAAGTGAAGCGCGAAATGCCGTGCTTATACATGAGCAATAAAGAGGAAGAAATTGCACCAGCTTGTTTGTAGCTGTGCTTTTGTTTCATTGTTCTCAAAATGCAGATCAGCCTCTGGTTGGTTTGTCTCAGCTGCAGATCTGACTGTCCCTCTTGTCAACTCGGCTCCAGACGAGCAACTGTTCATCAGACTACGCAGCAAGTCTCCCTACGCCTAATACAAGATGAGTCATTTTGCACTAGGTCAAGACACCTAGCAGAAATATTCTGGGATGCAAAGCGTGTTAAACGCTCCACTCCACGAACAAATGCCAGTACGAGTAAAAGGCCACGGGAGAAAAGTATCTTACAAGCAATCGAAATGGCAAGTCGAGGCCGGGACGGACATGAGCAAGGAACAACATTAGTCATGACACCAGCACATATAGATAATAAATGTAGCAACAGCAGCCATAGCACACGACATGCATGCAGAGCAAAAATACCCACATTGCCCGGCAAGACTAAAGAGTGTCGTAGAGCAAAGTTCATGTAGCAGTAGCACAGTCAAGAGCCTTCCCAGACTGTTCCAGATTTCGGTATCACAATGCAGCTGTTCCACAAGCACTGGAGATGGGATGTCCATAGGTAGTTTATGGGGCGTGGCAGGCAAAGGTAGAGGCAGAGGCAGCATAGCGTGACCACACACATGCACATGTACACACACGACGTGAGCAGCAAGAGCTAGTCAAATCTAGTAGAAGGACAGGGCATGATATGTCGGGTAGCGAAGGCGGGAATCACATATCTGACTGGCTTTCTAGGAGAGAAAGATAATGGGGGAAGGGGAAACAAGGCTACCTAGATCGTATGTTGAGAACCAAAAAAAAAAGAAAAGAACCCCGAGAATGGCACCGGAAATGAAATATAGAAAGTAGGAAGGCTTATCATCATACGGTAGTCCGCACGAAAAAGAGAAGGAAAAAAAAAGAGTTCCAAGAATAGGGTAAAACCGATCGATGATAGAAATAAAAAGTCGGACCGCTGGGAGGGGTTCCAAGTTTGGGTATCTAGTTCTGGAAATCGTCGTATGAGTGAGTACTTTTAGGGCTTCCGGGTCGTTCAAAACATCAGTAAAAGCAAAGAGAATGCGCGCCGTCCAAAGTGATTTATGTGGTGATGAGAAAAAAAAAAGAGAACAAAAAAAAAGGAAGGCCATGGTAAAGAAACGCAGACATTGGAGTCCACGTCATAATGACATGACAAAACGAAGAATGAGAAAATAGAAGCGGCAGCTTAGATACAAGCTGGCCAAAATGACGATGAGAGTAAAGACAAGGAAAAATGACAAACCAACGCCGGCAAAATCAGCTCCAGAAAGATGCGGAAAGAAGTGAAGAGTAATGAAATACACGACCAGTTCCACACGACATGGCCACACACACACTAAGCCGCTTTATCCTCTGACCTACTGGGGAGGATTCGAAACCGGTGGCTGTCCCGCCGCGGGTGCCTGGCCTTGTGAAGCTTGCGTCATCCACTGTTGGTACCACAAAGTGAGGTAGTTCTGGTAGCCACCGTACTGAGCGTACGGGTCCGGATCACCCGCCGCCGGGGGGCCATTGTCCGACGGTCTGGGTGCGCCATGGCTAGGGTTGGACTGAGGTGCACCCGTATGGCGGGCGCCATAGCCGCCGTTGTCGCGGGGGCCCCGGCCCCGGTTATCGTAGTCGTTACGATCGTCGCGGCGGGGTCCGCCATAGGGGCCACTAGTGGCTTGACGCTGGCGCATGGCATCAATGCGATCAGAGATGGCGCCCTTGGCTTGGCGGATAGCATCGGGAGTTCCGATCAACCCGATGGACCGTTGGCTGTCATCGCCATTGGGAGCACCTTGGGTAACGTTGATCTTGCATCCAGAGTTAGCCTGGATTTCGCGAATAGTCTCGCCCTTCTTTCCGATAATCATGCCGACGGCCTCGGATGGGACCTGCATCTCGTCAGTGATAACATCAGGGCCAGTGGGAACAGGAATGCCGTAAGTATCTCCACTGTTGGCGTTGTTACGGGGGCCACCATAACTAGCAGGGTCTCTAGGACCACCATAGGGGTCTCTGTTAAAGGGCTTCATAGGACCGCCATGACCACCACCCATAGGGGCACTTCCAGAAGCGGCTGAGTCACGAGAATCACTATCAACAATTTGCATAATCATATCCTTTGCACGTTGGGTCTCTTCAGGAGTACCAATCAGATTCACGGGTCTCAGGCCATCCACACTCTTGGTCTCATCAACAATGTTGATGTGGCAGCCAGATCGTTCCTGCAGGTCACTAATCGTCTCGCCTTTGCGGCCAATAATCAAGCCAACAGTCCGGTCGGGGACCATAATCTGCATGTGATCTTCGCCCTCGCGGGGAGCGCCAGGAGGTCCCTGTGAGACCGGGCCAGTACCACGGGGTTTGGGACGAGGCATTCCAAGAGCACCACTTTCAACAATGGTCGCATCAATTGCCGCTTTCACTTCTTCACGACGCGGCTTGGGGCCGGTGATTTTGCATTCTCTCTGGCCACTTTCGCTTGTGCCAAGGAACTGTACGCGACAGCCTGACTCATTCTCAATACGACGTAGGTTCTCGCCACTGCGACCAATGACCAGGCCTACCAGGTTAGCATTGACCTCAAAGATCTCGAATGTGCTACCGTCATCGGCGCCAGGGGGGCCCCGAATGATAGGCGAGCGGTGTGCCTCAGTGCGGCCACGAGAGTCCTGGCCATACGTGTTATCGCGGCCGTAGGAACGCTCTTCCCGGCGTTCATCACGATAGGGGTTGTAGTTTTCGCGATATGTCTCACGACGAGCAGTTGGTGAGCGGGAACGACTCCGACCCCCATAACTAGGGCGAGGCTCCCCACGAGATTCAATTGGAGCGCTACGGTAGCCATTTGATGAATCGCGATCAAAAGACAAGCCCTTTTGTGCGGCAAAAGCCTTGGCTTGGGCAGTGGCCTCAGCGATGGATACCTTGCTCGAGTCTGCAGACTGCGTGGCGCCCCGGTCATAGCCACCAGGGGAAGGGACGTTAGGCGCAGACGTAGGAAGCCCATATCCAGGTATGGCGGTATACAAAGGAGCGGCTGAGTGGGGGGGTTGTTGAGAGATTCCGGGAAGAGGAGTGGCAATGGCAGAGGTATGAGGGGGGACAGAACCGGCAATAGGCACTTGCTGGGCAGCTGGAGAAATGAAGAGTCAACGTTAGCGAGTTTGATTCTGCGAGATGTATATGCGCCGTAGAGAGTGAGCAAAAGATGGAACTAACCAAGGGCAGCCAAGATGGACTGAATGTCCTGAGGAGCAGACATGGTGAAGTTTTTTTTTCTTCTTCGCCTCACTGAGGTCTAAGGTGTTAAAACAGAGTGTAACAGAGGGTGACAGAAGAGAGAGAAAATAATGACTGCGACAAAAAAAAAGCCTGTAGCAGGTTTCTCTGGTGAATGGAAGAAAGACCAAAAGTTGGCGAGAAAATAAAAGAAATAAAATATAAAAAAGAAATTGCGTCGCGCAAAATGAGATTGTCACAAAGGTTTTGTTTCTTTTTCTTGGCCTTCTTTTTTTTTTGTTAATACTAGTATGAGTTTTTGCCAGCCCTGCAGTTAGCGCGAAACACCTGACGCGAGAAGAAAAAAAAAAAAAGCCTATAATATCAAAAATGAGCAAAGGGCACCACAAAAAGGTCAGGGCAAGGCTAAGGATATTTTTGTTGCCAGCTGTCATACTGCCATGACAGCTGTTGGCTGCACCAGCTAAGACCCAGGCGGTGAAAGAATTTTTTGAAGCAAAAGGAATGGCTTACCGAGACTATTGAAAATCAGCAAGCCCAAGGGGTTGTCAAAGTTGGCGCTTCTGTAGTATTCAGTGTGTGTGTGTGTATGTGTGTGCGTGTGCAGATTTGAGTGTACCTCGTCCCTTGCAGAAAATCACAGGAGAGAAAAGAAAAAGAAGAAAGGAAGGAAAGCAAAAGAAACGTTCGGCTGTTGTGTCCAACCGGCAGAAGACTAATTTTCTTGGTGTGTTCGGGGTAATCGGCTAGCAAGCCAACATCAGATTAGGCCACAAGATCAAAATTGGGAGTGAAAAGAAGAAAAAAAAAAGCTGCCCAATGAAAATGATAGCAATGAGAACGAAATGAAGGGCTCATCCAGCAATGTCAGATGCGATGTCCTGGTGATGCAGAACACGTAATTTTGACGAAGAAAAGATTTTCTGCCGCTTCTGCCCTTAATTCTGTGTGTGATGATAGCTTGGTGAGAAGAGGAAAAAAGGAAGGCGAAAAGTTTGCACGCGTACCTTCCTCAATAGACGATAGATTTGTATTTCCCACCATTGCAGGTAGCCGTACATTGTACCTTATGCCCACCGTGAGAAAATCCTCCATCATGCCTTTCTGCTGAGACTTATGATCTTAGTAGTATGTTAGGGTTAGCGAAAGAAAGAGAAAACGCACACAAACCCTAGTGAATATTGGGAGAACCACGCTCACGTGATACAAAACGCCGTTTAAGCTTGCCCCGCAACAGTCAGCCACGAGCGACTTACATTCAAGATTGAATACTTTTCACCGTTCCATTTGTTCGCTGCGATCCTTGACAACCCCCTTCGCAGTTCTCGCCATGCTGAATCTCAAGGAAACCCCGCGTTTGGAGCTGCCAGCCGCGGCTGACATGCATGTGCATCTGCGTCAGGACAAGATGATGGAGCTAGTGGTGCCGGAGATCAAGAAGGGCGGCGTTGACACTGTCTATGTTATGGTGAGTAACTTCCTTCACTGCCTTCTATGCTTCAATGTATTTTTAAACACAACTCTGCAAACCCTATGACAAGCCCATACTTCACAAATGTAAGCTGATATGATCTGGATGTTCATGGCTGCCTTGTTGTAGCCGAACTTGGTCCCTCCCGTTACCACCGTTGACCGTGCGCTGGAATACAAAAAAGAGCTGGAGGCTCTGGAGCCTGGCGTCAACTACCTGATGTCTTTGTACTTGCATAAGAGCATCACTCCGGACGTGATCCGCGCCGCCTCTGCTGCTGGCATATCGGGCGTTAAGGTGTATCCTCAGGGCGTGACGACAAACTCTGACAGCGGTGTGACCGACCTGTCGCTATTCTTCCCAGTTTTCGCCGCTATGCAGGACGTAGACATGGTGCTCAACATCCACGGAGAGTCGCCACAGCAGCCCGAAGGAAGCTCTCTGACGTTGGAGGAGGCCTTCTTGCCCACCTTGGACACTATCCATTCAGCTTTCCCCAAGTTGCGCATTGTCCTTGAACACTGCACCACGGCTGCTGCCGTCGAAGCCGTACGCAAGTGTGGGCCAACTGTCAGTGCGACTATCACCGCCCACCATCTGTACCTGACGAGCCGTGAAGCATGCTGTGACCCCCTGGCATTTTGCAAACCGATGCCTAAACAGCCTAATGACCGAGATGCACTAGTCAAGGCGGTGGTTAGTGGCGACAGCAAGTTCTTTTTGTACGTCTGTCCAGTGTTCCCCCCCTTTCCAATATTATGTCGAGCTTGTCACTAACTCTTACCCTGATTCTAGCGGCACTGATAGCGCCCCACACCCGCGTGATGCCAAGGCACAGCCCAAGCCCCCGGCCGGCGTCTTCACCCAGCCTTATGCTGTCCAGTATGTGCTCCTGGCATTAGAAGAAGCTGTTGAGCGCGGTACCATCACCTGGGAAGACATTAGCCAAGAAAAGCTGGAGCAGTTCTTCAGTGGCGCGCCACGGGCGTTTTACAAGCTGCCCGCTAGCGCGGCCAACATTGCGCTAGAACGCAAGGGTGAGACGGTGCGTGAGAGCATTAAAAATGTCGATGGAAGTGTTGAGGTTGCTTTGTCGAGACCGGGCGCGTCGGTATGGAGCGTCAGATGGCTATAAGGGGACAAAGTGAGCCATGCGCAAAGAGCATTGCCACGTGCACCAATGTAGGATTTGTGATGCACAGAAAAAAAAATAGAAGTATAAAAGAATTGGTATATATAATGCACAGAAGTCTTGGGACATCCGCAGTAACAAAAGCAACACAAATAAGCATACCGAAGATGAACATTTGTTGAACCCTGTGAAATCAAGAAAAAAAAAGCAAAAGAACCAAACTTCAAAAAATGTAGAGTGAGCAAGATGAGACGCTAGTGACAAAGTGACGAAGAAGAACAAAAATGGGAGACAGGAAACATGCCACATTAGAAACCTGCTAACAAAGCCGATGGCATAAAGACCTGAGTACAAAAGAGCAGGAGAGAATAAGAGTAGAAGGGATGTGAAATGAAAGAGACAAAAGGAAGAACAGGAAAAGCAGACCATAGATGTATAAAACAGGCAAGCTAGAAAACACAATTGTAGAGAGAGAGGGTCTTGGGCAAGCACAAGTAAAGACAAAAGAGATTAATTTGAAGAATACAAACCCGGAAAATGGGACAAATGATAAAGGGTCTACACAAGCTTGCGCAAGTCGACAACTTCATCAATGAAGATAACGTCGCCCATGCTGTATATTTGCTTGATCAGCCGCTCATGGACGATGTGTACTCCGAGCGGATCGTCCAAAACGTCTAACAAGATCAAGCACCAGGCTAGCCCCAGGTATGCCAGTGCGACCAAACCGCCACTCAATTCTAATGCGATGAAGTAACGGTTCGAAAACTGGGCGACATGTGCCGTCAACCATCCGGAAAAGACGAGCAATGCAAGCAAGCCAGCCCGGCCACGGCACAGGGCCTGACACACGGCGTTAAATGCCAATGGAATCAGCGCAGTAACGATGTTGAGCAGCATGAGAACAGGGACGAGCGGCGAATGGGAACGCAGGGTAGAGAGCAGTGCAGCGCGTGCAGAAGCCAGGTCGCCGTGGGAGTAGGCAGACATGAGCCCAGGTGAGCTAAGGCGAAACGTTGCGATGGCGAAGGCGGCGGTAAAGACGGTACGGCAAAACATGTACTCCAAGTTCGCCATAGCAGTAAGTAGGTACACAAGCACGGCGGCATCGACGGCCAAACGCCCAGGACGCGGAGAGTCAACATCAAAGACGGCAGCCCAACGCAATACATTGCTAGCCATGGCGCCGGTGGTATCAAGAAGCAGTTTTTGTAATTCCATGGCAATGAAGCCACGTAAGCAGATGAGACTCAAGTGTTCGTCGAGGAAGACTTGCGGAGAGGAGATGGCTAGCTTGAGGGCAGACAAGGGCTCGTTGTAGAAAACATATTGGCCGAGCCATGGCGCCAGCATGCGACGCACGTGGTTGATCAGAATAGCAAGTGTAAAGTATGAAATAGTTCGGGCAATTCCGCCACGGAGAAGCGCGTGCTTCGCAGCGCGCCAAGCATCGTCAGTATTTGAAGGGCGAAGGGCATGTAGACCACGAGGAAACGGCAAAATGGCGGCAAGCGGCGAGTGCATGGAAATTGGGATAGCGGCAAATGAGGTTGATGGAGCTGGCGTAATGGAGAGTGTTTTGGGCGTGGAAGAGGCTACTTTTTCACAGAGGGCGGGTGATGTTGGCACCGGCATGTGGTGCGAAGCCGAAGAAGACGAGAAGAGCGCAAAAGGGGATTTGGCGGCACTGACCATCACACCTGCGACCCAGGGGACGAAGGGGATCTGCACAATGTCCTTCCCACACTGCAGGTATGGGCGCTGAAGCATGTATTCGCTCTGGATGACGTTTTCATAGCCACGCGGCGAGTACACAGAGTGCGAAGCAGCGGGATAAACATCGGCCATGTTGCGGGCCCAGACAGCAGCGTCAAGGAACCAGCGACAGACGCGCTCGTTGCGCCCAGGCGGCTTGTTGTCGTCTTCGTCATCACTAATTATGGCGCAATCGTTGTCATCATCGTGAGTGGAATCCCTGTCCTCGGAGTAATCGTGATCCTCGTCTTCTTCGCTGTAGATGGCAGCTACAATGCGCAAAGCGCGTTCCAGCGAGCGGAAGGCGCAAATGATGTGCTGTTCTTCCTGGGCACGGTCCGGGAACGACTCGTCCGCAAAGCTGACGCGCTTTCTACGTCGGCGCATACTACCGGGGCCGAAGACGTGGCCGTCAGTGTCTGGACGCAGCGGTAGGGCCTTGGCATAGCAGTCAAACCGCAAGCAGACACGCACCGCTACCAACACACGCCTTAATGCCCTATAGAGCAAGACTAGGCCGCCGTTTTCTTCGAGTCTTGCGTGGAAGGCCATTTGGGGCTGAGTCTGTGCAGTGCAAGGGACGGTTTGCTCGGCCAATAGCGTTACGAGCGAGGTGAGCGAGTGTAGCGTGCGTTTCACCATGTTGTCGAACTTTTCCTCAATGTGCACATCAAGCTTCCCAGCGCGCTCAAAGAAGAAGCGCCAGCCATGCCATGCATAGCCACGGGCAGATGCACCAGAGCGACCGAGATGCTCCAGCGGCGTGCCATCAGGGAGAAACGGGAACGTGCATGTTTCCAGGCAACGGCTAGCAATGACGTAGCAAGCTTCGCAATCACTGAAGCCCAGAGCCAGCTCAGACGACGCGACAGCCTCATGAAGGCCAGGGTGAGCGGTGACGAGGTTAGTCTTGAGATCTATGGAGACTAGGCCGGCCAGGAAGTCCCATATCGAGGCGGGGGTATATGATTCAAGGCCGATCGCATCGATGAGCTCGTTGTTCTGGAGGGCAGGGCCAAGAATGATCCACATCAGGGCGGTCCGGCAAAAGGCAGCATCGCCGGATCGGATGTCGGAGCCAACGCGCTCGCTGAGCTCAGCCAAAAGCGTCTGGAGGGGCAGCGTTGAGACACGGGGCATGATGAGATTTTGGGTGAGTAAGACTGGGTGGTAGCGGCAGCCGCTAGTTGTTTATGGGAGGGTCTTTATTCAGTGTGTGTATCGAGGAGGGGGTTGAGCAGCTGAGACGGAAAAGTGGTTACCACATGTACGTGGAGGCAAAGAGATGGGAGCAAATGAACAGATGAGGACCAACAAGAGGGAAAAGAGAAATGGGCCGAGACTGGCGAAGATGGCAAAGAGAAAAAAATAGAACAGTAAAAGTAAAAAGGGAGAGCGAGCGAGCGAGTGAAAGAAGAAGAAGAGAAGAAAGAAGACTGCGAGAAACAGCAGGCGCTACATGTGAGCTTGAATGTAAGAGACAAAGAAGAAGAAGACGAAAGAAACGAAAGTGGCGAGAATCACAAAGACATGAATAGACGAAGTTGGAGGTGAACAGGAGAGGAAGGAAATAATTGTGTTGTTGGATGATGGTTGCTTTGTGCTCTTGTGGGTTGGCAGCCTTGTTCGGCAGAAAAAAAAAAGAAAAAAAAAAAGCGTCTATTTACTTTAAATTACAACAAATATGCACAATGAACTCAATCCCATTAAAGCCCCCCCCCCTGCTAATAACGACGACGACGACAAATACAACAAGGACTAGACAATAAACTGGCCCTTGCTTACTCGTGTTCAATATATAGAAAAGGGCTTTCCTTGCCCAGACTTGACTTCTAGACTCCATGAACCCGGTCAGCCCCCTACCCAGCCTTATGCCTTACATGGCCAGATTGGCTCTACTTGATCATCTTGCTCGTATCATTGCTTACTGCTCGATGTCTAGCCTGCGACGAAAAGCGTAGCAGACATAGCCAAGGCTATCCCGTCTACGTCTACCTGAAAATTTTCATCGAACAGTTTTATGCCATCTGCTGTTTCACCTTGGTGCTTGAGCTTTACCCCTAGCACTGTGCGCTATAACCAGGCCCTCTATGTTCTTCATTGCTAAACCCCCTGTATTATTGATCCCTCCCCACCATTACTATCCGTTATAAGCCCGCCCCGCCCCTGTACAATATTGACCATATCACGACTCCTAGCGACGATCGGATGAAGAAATACCTGTTGACATCGCCCCGACTTGGCTGACATGCTTGTGCTAGTCTCCTGTCTACCTCCAGTGCTCTCCTGTGCTCGGCCAACGTGACCGGGAGACAAAGTCGATTGCTCAAGAGAATCTCGTCTCGATATAGGGAATGATGGACAGCCCCTACGCTTTCCCTGTAACAAGTCTCCAAAAGGCCGCCGCACGAAGTCTGCTTTCGTGCAACGGCCCATTCCAGTCTTACGTCTTCAATCACCAGGTCTCCCTCTCCACCCACCGGAGCTTCGTATTTCACAGAGTTAGATGTGCAGGCCAAGATAAATATCCGTATCAATTTCAAATTTCGAACTAAGATTCCCACGTCCAGCGAACATAGCCTACACCAACCTGTGCTAAACCGGAACCAGTCATGTTTCGAGTCCAATCTGAGTTTAATAATCCTAGTAGCGTGCCAGCGAGTCCATCTTCGTCTGCTGTGCGCTGTCCTGCTCACACTTGTCAGACTGTGCCGCCACACCCCGTGCTGCTAGCAGAAGAAGAAAGATATATAGAAGAAAAATGTCTATGCCATGGGCTTGATGTGTAAGATCAAAAGTTCTGTAAAACCACGAAGGCCAAGAATGTGTGGGAGAAAGCCCAAAGAAAAAGAAAGAAAAAAAAAAAAAAGGAACCCAACGCCGAAGCTGACCAATTCTAACAAACATGGAGGAAAGCCCATATATTCCGGGAGGTGTGTACGCTCAAAAATGGGAGGGGTGGTGGCTAAGTGGACAGGAAAAAGAGTGTATAGAACAAGAGAGATGCCAACAAACAAAACAAAAACTATAATAAACGTATGAAGCCACACAAGCAGCAAATGCCTCGAGAGAATAGGCCAGACCCAGGCTTAGGAACGAGGTCGAGCCAGAATCTTGATTTTCCATGCTGCAGGGGACGGAAGAGGAAAAGGGAAGAAAACCCAGAGTCTGTGGGCACGACCATTCAACACCAGCAAGCCTGTCAAAGAAATAGCCAGGCCAGCGAGTAGCATCAGCCAAAAAAGCCTCTAACTAGGAAGGCTTGACTAGGTAGGCCAGGGTAATAAATGATGATTATAATCAGGCCGAGTTGAGTCCGTGTAACAATCATGACCAAGGCCGGCCACGGCGTCGTATGCGTGCGCGTCGTCGTGTCTGAGCCAAACTGGAACGTCCAAGCCAACAAGTCGAGACATTTGGCCTCCGCTACCGTGGCTTAGAGAGATATAGAGTAGAAATAGAACGAAGAAACAAAAAAAAAATAAAGAGTGATCCCAAACTATGGTCGCCGCACAGGCACAAAAAGAAATATTGACAAGAGAGGTCGTGATACGTAGAGAGCATTGCAGTGGAAAATAGGACAAAAAGATATTGGAAAATAACGCCGCTTTGAATGAAGCCGGTTGGCGAGGAGCCCGTCAAAGAGATGAAAAGGCAAGAGATCAGGAGGACGTTTTTTGTTGAATTTAGGCTTTTCGACTTTTTTTCTGTTCAGATTGGTTTTATGCTCATGTGCGTAGAAACAGGGGAGAAGGGAAGAGAAATGCGACAACAAAGAAAGTCGTGTGATATGTCGTTGTAATTCATGATAAAAAAAAAGCGTTGCAAGTCGTAAGGAAAGCCCAAAATTGTAATGAAAATATGGGAGTAAGTGTCAAGAGATGAAGGAAAAAAAGAAAAGAAAAGAAAATTCATGTCAAAGAATAGCCAAGCTAGCCCGTTAAGCCTCAAAGGGAAACAAGCTCTGATCCAGCTCATCTTCCAGGGAATCCCAGTGCGAACCAGTCTGCATCTCCGCCTGGGCCTCACTCTCAATTTCCAGAGAGTCTTCTGCGTCATTGCTTGACGAAGGCACGCTGAGAACCTGTAGGTAGGGTCGAAGATCCACTGAGGATGGCTTGTTTGAAGGCGTCTTGACCACTACCACGTCTCTCTGACTTTCGCCAGTGTTCGCGCGGCCCCGAGGCTTCTTGACCTGGAAGTGAGCCCGTCGTAGGTGAGCAAGTGCATTGTAGTCAGCCCCGTAGAGTTTACCCGCGCGACAGGCCTTGCACTCAGAGATCGGGTTGATAGGCTGGATGGCATCGCCTTCAGGCTCAATACAGCGCCATTTCTTGACACGCGCTTCGTGTCGAGCCGCGCAATGACGCCGCAGTTCATGATCGCCCCGAAATCCTGCAGGCTGCTCGGTGCAGTGACTGCAGTACACGCGCTGGCGAGCGGGGCGAGCGTATGACGCCGAAACAGAGACTGCCGTCGTTGTTCGCGCCGGCACTGGCACCGGAACTGCAATAGCTGTACTAGAAACAGGCGTGGAAATAGAGTCCTCCGACTGCTCTAATGACAAAGCTCTACCAGTGTTCCCGGGCTGGCGGTTGGCCATCTCATACGCTGCTGGCCAATTGGCCTTGGTGTCATCCGGTTTGGGCCATATGTTGCTGTTGCGAAGCCCATTTTGGATGTGGCGTCTGTTTCCCCTCAGTTCTTGCTGATACGTCTGCTGGTGTGACAAAGACGAAAATGGAGACACGCTGAAATCAGATGCTGCGGAGAATTGAGACTCAATAGACTCGGAACGCTGCATATGCTCGGGATAGAATTCCCGGTTTGCCTCGGCTGCAAAAGGCACCTCGATGGCCCTGCGCTTCACCGGTTGTTCCATAAGCTCTGCATCGAAGCCAGCATTACCCAGCTGGCCCCCAAAGGCCCCCATAGTCAGTTTGTCTTGGGAGCTGATAGTTGAGCCGGGAATGAAAAACGGCATCGCATGGTGAGACGAAGTCATTGAGTTTGTCTGGGCTAAATGCGCTATATGATCTTCTGAAAATGTCAAAGAGGTCGCAAAAGGCATGTCGTTATCGGTTGACGCAGAATTCCACGAGCTGAGGTAGGACGATCCCATAGACGGCGGCATCATGGATGCACATGACAGCATCTCCATGTACGTAAAATTGCGGGCATCGAAAAAATAAGGATTGCTCACATCGGGCAATGTGCTTGATACCATCTGCAGCGAAGCGCCAATCGGAGGGTTGTAGTGAGGCTAGAGATAGAACACAAAACAGCACAAGATTAGCAAACTAGTGAATGATATTTCATGCCGCCGAATATGAAAGATGTATACATACCAGCATGCTCGTTTGGTCTTCAAACAGAAGGCCCCCAGTCGACGCCGCAGCCAAAGCAGAAGTTAGCCCTGAGCTTGAGTTGCGGGTGCTGTTCACGATGGCTCCATCGCTGTTACGCTTGGATCCGACAGAGCAGGATGAAGGGCTTGAGTTTGGTGACATGGCCATATTCATCATAGCGGATTGCACGCTGCAGGCTGCGAGATTTGCGATAGATGATCGGGAGGCGAAGGGTCAAGGTCAGCTTAGACAGCCAGGCGTTTGGCGTTTCTGCACAAACTGCGAGGGGTGGTGTGGTGTTTATAGAAGGGGAAGAAAAGAGCAAAAAGAGAAAAAAGAGAAAAAAAAGCCCGAAGAGAGAAAAAGAACGTGAATCAGTCGTAAGGAAAGGCGGTAGTATAGACGTGCAGTGAAACGGTGGTCAAATTTTAATAAACAGCCTGAAGAAGCGATGTAAAACTATCGTGGCCAGGCAAGCCTGTCAGATTGAGCCAAGCCCAGGTTCGTGTAAAACCAAGAAAGGGACAAAAGCAAAGATAGCACTGGCAAACGGGAGGGGATAGGTAGAAAGCGACAATCTGTAGCCCGAGGCAAAAGTGAAGCAGAAGGAAAATGGCAACGGTGAGTACAAAGAGAGACGAAGTTAGGGACACAAACAAAGACGATAAGATAACAAGAATGATGAGGGTTGAAAAAGATCAAGAGAAATAGAGGAAGTGTTAGACAAAGAGGAAGAACAGACGAGCAAATGGATGTGAGGATAAAAGTTAGTGCAAAGTTGAAGGTCGATGTAGTGACTGATAGATATTTGGCTAGAACAAGAAGAAAAAGAGAAAGAAGAGATGGAAATTGTCGAGCGGGAAAAAGGAAGAAGAAAGGAAACGCATTTATGTTAATTCTTGATATTTCGTAAGTGAATGGGATGGTATGGGATGGGATGTATCAATGGCACATATTTACAGACAGAAGCATGTGAGGAAGTCAAGCAGCATAGCGCCGCTATTCCCTGTTATAGACATTGAATGCATGCTGTATGCTGTATGCACACTTCTTCCTCTCTCTTTGAGCAGAGCTTACTAAGAGCGGGTCCGTCTAGGGTTGCTTCCCACAATCACTTTAACCAAGCCTAGATTGGGCTCAGAAAATCTGTGAATTGGGGATGAGGAAGAAAGGAAGAAAGGAGAAGAGCCACTCTGATCCAACGGGGAAGCTGTAGTGGGATTTTAGTGGAGTCATCAATCAATTGGGCAAGCGAATGACTTCAAAGGTTTTTTTTGTGGGTCTTTTTCAACGATTTTATTGCGTGTTCTTTTTTTTTTTTTTTTTTTTACCTCTCGTGATAGAGAAAATAGAAAACAGAAGGCGCCTAATCGAAGCAACTGCGAAATGTCCTCTATCCCTTTCACCTTCATCGTTCCATTTCCCTCGGAGTGGGATACAAAAGTGGGGTGCCAGCTCGTAGGCCCAGTCTGCAATTGCACAGAATAATTAGCACACATACGTATGTGCATGCTGTGAAGGTCGTCTATTTTTCCGTGTTTGAACATGAACCGTTGGCGGCCTCTCCCCTTTATCTTTCCCCTTCCTTCCTCTCTACAGCCCTTCCCTCCGGTCGCCACGGTTCCGCATCGCGTCCTCCACATCCCCTCCTATTCGCTCCCACCCTCCCCATCCCACCGCCTGACCGATGCTTCACGTGGAAACCGGCTACAAGCATATGCATATGTATGTGCTGTAGTCTATAAGACCAATATCACACGCTCAATTTCGTCTCTGTTCTCGCTACGTCAACACAGATACTGATATACAGATGCTGATATACGTACGTCTGTGGGTGGCTTTGTACGTCTGCATCTCATACGCTCTACTAATGTCCTGCGCGCCCATGAAATGCTGTGCTTCCACATTTCTGTCTTCTAGAAGACGACTATGTGACCTATGTCCTATGCAACCATTAGCCACTGCATGACCACCGCCGAAGCCAAAAAGAAGCAGGAGGTGCACTAGATCAAACCAAGCCTCCTCGACATTCCGACATTCTGAAAAGGTACGTGGAAAGCGGGTGTGTGGTGTGTGTGGATCTAGTTGGCTTTGCGAGCACCATGAAACCCAATGTGCTCTGCAGCTGGCTTGCATCCAGCCTTCCTATAGGCCAGACTCTCTTGCACTTTCTTTTCCTCCTGTTCTTCGTGCCCCATTACACACCATGCATCTACAATACACATCACCCCGCCCCCAATTCTCCGTTCCCCCGCGAGAGAGCCCACTCGAAGTGAAGCTCGCCAGCCAGCTTAGTCGTCGCAATAATACGGGCATGTGAAGCTTGGACAAAGAATGCTAAGAAGGCGGAGAAGTGGAGAAGTGGGGACAAAGCTTCAGTTCAAGCAAGGTACCACTGGGTAAAGGCCCACAGCAGCAGTAGGTAGAAGCAAGCCCATTTGGAACCCAGCTGATTTCCAGAAGAACGCATTTGAGTACACAGATATTAGCTTCCTTGCCGTCATGGCTGAGAATGCATTGCCTCTATTGCCCTGATTTTGACTGTTAACCCTTGATTCATCATCTTTCTTGACTCAACTCTCATTGCTGCCCAACAAGCCCTTGATACGCCGTCGACTGACTCAATGGCGCTTTCTTTGGGAGGGTTCTTTGTTGCTACTTAGTGCCTCAGGTGCCGTGCTAACTAATACCGTTCAGGGCTAGCTCCACCGTTGTATGCTTCCAGCTAGTCAGCCCCAAGTAAGCAAACAAAAAGGTTCCTTCAGAGTTAGGGTTAGTCATACTTACACCGCAAGTTCTTTCTCTCTTTCTTCTTTCTGCCGTCTGGTTTGCCAACAACTTTGGGACATACCACCACAGCTTGCTATGGCCAGCAAATATGTGATATCTTTCAGCTATTGCCTTGTACGTTTCTGTCTAATGGTCACAGATGCTTTTCGAAGTTCTGGTATTGCGACTTGTCATGTAGTGCCGGCGTGAGCACTGCTCGACTAATCCGTAAGAATGCGTATTTATGAAGCCAGGCAGCATTCAGCACACATCACAGTTGCTGGCCCACTTTTTTATGAGTTGTATAAAATCGATAGCCCAGCCAGCCAAACAGTAATCCCCTTTGATCTAGCCCTTCTAACTTGGGCTCCATTATCGACCACACGTATTCGAAATAGGACCAGACAGACAGGGCACTTTGGGACGAAACTGGAGCGTCTTTTTCGGCTCTACACGGGCTCAAAGGTCCAAAAGCTCAAAAGAAACTACTCAACACACACACACACGTACTTTTAAAGGGGGGGGGGGGGGGGGGGGGGGGGGGGGGAAGGGG
>JAZBQP010000344.1:0-25065 GCA_038407015.1 Ceratocystis ficicola | reverse complement strand
GGGGGGGGGGTTTTCTGATTTCTACACAACCTTCGTTACTGTAAAGTTAAATTAGCCCCCCCACACATCTTCCGTTCTTTGCCACGTTGCTTACGGTATGTGGACGCAAGAGAACAATGCTTCTACTAGCTATTGGCCTTTGCTAACAAGAAGTCTCAAAAACACATGCAGTGTAACTCCGGATAGTCACATATCAAGTCAGTGCTGCTTCTTGCGTGCTGTTTGTACGTATGTCTTCGCAAGCTTTGACCGGGCCAGAGCTTCAAACCTTGAATCCCATCCCCCTCTCTTCTTTGTTTTTTTGGCCTCCAAGTGGCTCTTGCTCTCTGGGACCTTCTTTTCCCCCAACACGTAAAAAGCGAGGTTGATTGGAAAGCCTGGCTTAACCAAGCTTCTCGCTGGCTAAGCGCTGGGGCAGCAAATCATAGCACAAAGTAGTAAACGCCAGCCATCGGAATGAGTCGCGCTCTACCCAGCCCGAGCCATGGCATTTAGCGTCTTTCTGCGTCTTTCTCCTATTTTCACAACTTGTCTCTTTTTGGACGGCTGTTTTCTCTCCAAGAAGCTAAGCCAAGCAAGCCCTTGTCTATCATCTTGTTTCTGTAATCAGCTCGTGCAACAGCGTGTCCTAGCAACAAAAGAAGAGGATAAATGAGCACTCTAGCGATGGATGTCCCTTGTCACCATATTCCTTGCAACCTGCCCTACAGCTATCTCGCCAGCCTACAACTGCCACAACAGACGAAAGAATGGCTCGAGAATGGCTAGCAAGCATCTAATATGCTTTGAAATTTTCGAAGGATAAAATCGGCGACTGCCGAGACAAAGAAGCTCCGACCTTGCGTAGGCTCGATTGAGGGTGATGGAACGATTAATTCGATCAACCACAGCCCGTAATTTTGTTTCCTCTTCAGGCAGCCCTCTGTCACCCTTTTCAATCTGGACATCATTCATCAATCTAGCCCATGTTTGATTGGTCCCCAAATGCCCAATACAGATCGATGATAGCATGAAGGTAGCAAACGGGGTTCCATGTCTTGCCCAGCCTCAAGAAAACGAGCCAAGAGCGAGAATGAGGACTAAAACGCAAAGCGTGATGTCGAGAGCAGTCTTTTTCCCGCACACTCTCGCCACCAATTGTGCCAGCACAAGATGCACAATAGGCATGGGAAGGAAGGAAGACTCAGTGGCTTGATGTGATGTAATTGGCAAGACGTCTAGTAGGGTGCCAAAGGTGGTAGTTTCCTTGGCGTGACCATCTTGGGCATTCTTTCCAGTGCATGCTAGCAAATCGGCAAATTCCTGGCTGTCAGAGCTCCTTTAATTTCGTGTCAATATATTAAAGTCCAATTTCTCCTAGTTTTCACATGCTGTCCTGCATTCCCTCTGGCTGCTTTGCTCATTTTCTCTGCTTTCCCCTAGTTGTCCCCTTGTTTGGTAGTTTCCACTTCGCTGTTTTGCTACTCCCTTCCTTCCTGTGTTCCTTCCTGTGTTCCTTCCTTCCTCCCGCTTGATTTGTGCTTTGCCCTATAGATGTACGCGTAAAGCGCCCTAATGCTGTACCGTCGTTACCCTTTCGTTGTCCTGTGTCGTGTTGTACCGATATGCTAATGTCTTTTGATCTCACTTCACCTCACGCTCCTCTATCATCACCTTCCCCCCCTCTCTGTATCTTTACATCTTCTAGACTTCATCTAGCCTTACAATCATGCTTGTTGTCTGCAGCTCCAACTTTCCTGCCGTTGCAACCAATGATCCCTCGTCTCCCCTCTTTTCCCTGGCTTCCTGCTGGCTTCCCCGCCCCCGCGTGCATGATATGATATATGCACGTAGCACTTCAGTATGGTGCGCCCATAATACCATGCCATAATACAAAGTGCAAGTGCAGATGCTATCACTGCCAGCCAAACCCCATTTGCACTAGTATCGCAACCATGCTGATCATTTTGTCTTGAAAAGGGAGGCTGTGCCTGCACTGTCCCGCTTTCTCTTCCTCTTCCCTCCCCCCATCTTTTCCCTCGGCCTAGACACAGAAAAGGTATCTTGAGGCTTCGGGCATCTTGAGATTTTGTCTCAAGATGTCTTGGTATCATCACACTGTCTCCTTCAAAGACTTCAGGGATTCCTGAAAGGGAACCACATTGCTTGTCGTCCTGCGCGTTGCTTGTCCTAGACGATGTGCACTTCTAATATTAAGCTTGCTCGTCACCTATCGCCGTCCATTGTCCGTCTCTTCCCCAAATCCACGTGGTGTCGCATGAGTGCTTTCCCATACAGAGAAGAAAATCCTGTTGTGCTTACACAAACAGCCCATATATTCTCTACACTTTTGATCTTTTCACGCCGGCTTCCTTCTCCCCTCTTCTTCTCCTTTGGTCAATACTCCCGATATGCATGCTTGGCTCCATTCTCTTCCCGTCTACTTTCCTGTGTGGCCCTCCATCTTAGTTGCCACTGGGGCTGTGCACATGTCGTGCTGTGTGTACTCATGTTTCTAGTCACCCTAAAACGCATGAAATCCGCTAAACCACGTCCATCTAACACTAGCATGCAACTCCATCACTTGGTCCTCCACAATATGAGGAGGCCAGTAAACATTTTGTACAACCGTGAGGGCGGTGTGATGAAGTTAGGCGAATTACACCGCAAGTCGATGCACGTGTATGTATAGGGTTTGTAACCCTTTCCGGATACGATCATCTATACGATCACGGCTTTGTGATATAGAACTTGTTTGGTATTATGTCGCAACAGATTCTCACATAATCGTGGCGGAGTTCGCTTTGGATTGAAAGCTACGTCCGTGCTGATGTGTCTTTGCAAACCAACTAGTCCATACAAAGGAATAGACCCGTATGCGATGATGGCCGAGTAAGATACAGATCACTCAGGCATAGTAGCTGCAATCATTGGTATAGAAAGTGCGACGTTGAAATAAGAACTTTTGCCGTCTAAGTGGCTATTGCTACGCCTAGATAGGCTGGTAGCATCACAGCGTCACTCTAATGGTTTTTTTGCTGCGACACGCATCAAGGGAAACGTCCATTTTGCGTGCGTATCCTCTTCAAGTTCTCCAACTCCTTATCCTCACCTTCCTTCCATCCTCACAATGCTATTACGTGTGCTGGGCAGCAATTTACGCTGCACGCTTTTCTTACCCCTCCCTCCTTTCTCTTCCTCCCCACCCCTTTTTTCCTATGCTTTTTGCTTTGGATCTGGCTGTTTAGCTTATAGCCCTAGCTCAACCTTGCGGACAAGCTGGAGCTGTGGCTCGTCTGCTGCAGGCTTGCTAGCCTGTAGACCAAAGAAACCACCAACGGCATGGCGTAGCGTTTCAACCCAGAAGCCTTCGACCACTGCGCTCAGCTTGTCTCCCGTCTGGCGGAAATCCGGGAATGAGTTGACCTCAAGTAGGTACGGTGTGCCATCGGCGCCGACTAGAAAGTCAACACCGAATACTTCAAATGCGTTGGCTAGCGGCGAGAAGTGCATGGCCATGGCACGAGCCGCGCCTTCGAACAAGTCGCCGACAATCTCGCCAATTTGCATCCGGAGAGTTGCATAGCTCGTTGAATCTGGCGGGAAAGCTACCTCGCTAAGTCTCCTGACTACTGGTTCCGCGCCTTCTGGAAGTTCGTCCTGTCGGCATGTGTTGGTCAAGTGAGCATCTAGGTTGGTATCGGCCCACGGGGCAGTGTAGTCTCGGCCTGCAGATAACGCAAGCATGTCGTCGTAGACGTAAACTGACATGCGGCCGGTGCACATAACGTATGTGCGAATGTGAAACTTGCGGTTATCGCCGGCAGGGAGCAGAGGTGGGTGAATGTATTGCTGCGCGACAAAGTGACGTAAGTGTGACGCAGTTATGTAATCGCCCCCAAGCCCGGCTCCGTCCTGCGCTACTGCGCTCCCATCAGCACTATGCGCGTCCTCGCCGACATCTCCCTCGTCGTCCGAGTCTGGCCGCTCAGCCTCCCATTCGTCAAAGATGTCCTGTAGCTCCTCCATCGTGCTAAACAAGCGAATCCCCTGGCCACGATCACTCATACCTGGCTTTAGAATCCACCACTGGCGGTCCTCGGCATTTCTGCTCTCATTCTCATCCATACTTTGGCGTAGATCAAAGGCCTCTATTAGAGAATCGTCCAGGAACTCGGCGTAGTCAACTTCAAAAGCATCACTAGGCTTAACGGCCTTTTTAAGAATAGATTCAGGGTGCTTTGCAACCCAGTGCTGCACAGCTAGCGAAAGGTAATGCTTGCGGATAAGGGCCTTACGAATCATGTAGCTGTTGATAAAAGCCGTGCTGGAGTTCTGTGCGGCGTAATCAAAATCTAGGGCCTCGTAGGCCATGATCTGTAAGACCTTGGAGGCATCGGGGATGTAAGTGGCGAGAGAAATTGGGTCGTCACCTTTGACTTCGGGCGAGAGCATCTTGAAAACACCAGGAAAGAGCTTTTCCAGCGCAGATACAATAATCGGTTGCACATAGGGATCATCGTACTTGATGGCGGCAAAGAGACTGGACGGACCCGGGTTGGCAGAAGTGGCGGAGGAGCTACTAGAAGGAGAAAAGAGCTGTGAGTAAGCATAGAATAAACACAAGGAATGACAACTAGGAGCGACAAAAACAGCTAAAACTCAGGGATACACAGGTAAAGAGTATAGCAAAAGTTCATTGTTCAATAAATATCTCGTATCGTCATGTACAGGCGCAAGATACATTACCCCAAGTCACACTTCACATCTCAATCTTACGCCAAATGAGACAAAAAAATCAAAGTCATAAAATGTCATCTCGCAGTGTCCGTACCATCCACTTGTCCATATGACCCAACCCGACTGAAATAAGCAGGGCACTACAAGAGAACGATAAAGGAGGTAAAAAGTTGAGATAGGAGAAAACACACCGGGAAAACATAGAGACAACAGCAACAACAACAAAGATAGAAAGAAAGTAAATCAGAAAGCATGCTACTGCTGAAGTCGGCACTTACAGCTCCAGTTCCTTGCCATGTAGGTGGTGACCTGCTTGGAAAAAGTTGGCCTTGAGAGGGGTGACACTAGAAAATGTGAAAGGTTAGCTACAACGACGAGTATAATACACAAAGCACAGAGACCTACCTAGTTAATTTCTCCTTGACAATCCACCCGTCGTTTCCGGGTTCTGACTCTTCGACGCTCTTATAAACACCAGCAAACTTGGGCGCCCATTTAAAATGCCTGTGACTGTGACCAGAGACTGGCCCGTTGGCCTCGGACTGGATGGATCCCTGACGAATGTTTTCTTCTTGTAGATCTGCGTCGTCGTCTTCAGCACCGCCATCAATTTCCTCGAAGCAGCTACCCTCGGTCCAGTAATTTTGCAGGATATCCGTCCACATCGTCTTGTTCGCCTCAACCTCGCCGACCAGCGGTACGTTGACACTGTATAGATCGATGGACTTGTCAGCCGGCCACTGCTTGTAGACCGCCTCAATCACACGCACTGAATGGCGAGTAGCGGCTTCAATGATGTCGGGGTCATGGTTCTGCGTGAAGAAGGCGTAACTGAGCGCAATGGCTTTGAAGCCACAAACGGCTGCCTCCATTGCTGCTCCCATTGTTCCGCTGCTCAGAGCAAAGACGGCAGTGGTGTTGCGGCCAAAGTTGGGCCCACTGACGACGAGGTCAATGGGGGCCTTGTGCTTGAACATGTGGTGCACGCCAATCTGCACACACGAAGCCGGCGTGCCGTCAACCAGGACCCATTCTTCCTCGGCAGGCGAAGCCTGTGGAAGTTTGTGCACAGAGCCCTGAGCGTCGGGGCTATCACCATGGGAGGCGCTGCCGGGCCGGTAGTACACGGGCTTGACGGTTTGGCCAATGATATGTGCCTTACCGATCCATGACCGCTGGGCGTGCGGGAGGATAACGGAGACGGTGTGTCCGGCAGCCTTCAGCTGGCGGACCAGCGTATGGACATAGGGCGAGGAGTGGGGAGATGGCGGGCCATCGTCGTTGGTCACGAGAATATGCATTATCTAAAGTCGAGCAGGGCAACGAGGTTGAGAATGAAGAGCAAAAGAACGCCTACAGGCAAAAAGAGAAGAAGCGAATAGGACCGAATAGTTCTTCGAGTGAATCTAACCTGCTTCGAGGCGTACGGGGAATAGTAAAATAAAAAATGTGCAAATAGAAGTGTAAATAGAAGTGTAAATAGCTCTTGCTGGGTACTTGTGCTCATAGATGAACGAACACATCAAACGCAAGGAGGGGCAGAAATTGCAAACAAATTTAGGCTCAAGCTTCCCTTTTGAGGGTAATTACCCCCCTCAGAGGGTTAGGCTGGGCTGGATGTGGACTGACTTTGGCGGCAAAAGCGCCTCCTATCCAGTTTGGGGGGAGTATTGTCTACCATAGTAATTGGCACCTAGGTTAAGGTCACGGCAATTACGTACATAACCTAGAACAGACAACCATTGAAGTTTAGATCTGGGACCTGGTTGACACATTTTTCCTTGTGAAAGAGCAGCAAAGTAACATCAACTATAAGACAAATTACAAGACAAGAGGAAAAGTTGGCATCGCCGCCCCACAAAAAACCCATCATGCTCGTTCACTGTTTGTTTCAGGGTCATACACAGAAGGTACCGGGCCGACGGAACAGGTAGAAAACTCAGCACGAGAGACAAAAAGCCAGATACAGAAGGAACCCGATCGCATACGACATTAGCGGCGGCCGATTCGGGCAGGGACAAAACAGTTTGTGTAACTGGAGAAGAGACGACAAGCAAGTCGGCGATTGCGTAGATGGCCTTGCGCAAATAGTATGTAGGCTCTCGCAATTACTCAACATACAACAAGCGATACACCGAGACACGGAAGACTAAATAAACGAACAAGTACTTGGATACATATTTGGAATATCGAAAGCCACGAAAGAAGTTAGTTGTATTTACTACTGTAATCCATCTTCTAAAACCCAAGCAAGACAGCCCTGGTTGCCCGAGATGCTGACCGCAAAAAAAAAAACACTCCTGCCGCCACCACATGAGAAAAAAAAAACCAACAAATTCACATAATAAAGAGATACAAAAAAGCATGTACAAGGTGAAGGGTAAAAAAGGGAACGGTCAATCAAGCAATAAGAATAGGGCAGTGAAAAAAGCTAAACAAAGAACGCCAAACAAGCAGCCGTCTTAAAAGTAAAAAGAACTAAAGTGGGATATCGTTTCCTTCGTCGTCTGTACTTGAAAAGCCGGAGGGGCACACTTGCTAGAACAAGTGAGCACCCGGGTTTTTGTAAGCCAGTTTCTTGCAAAAAAAAAATCAAAAGCCAAAAACGAAACAAAATGTCAAAAAGCTAGCGGGTGATATGGTATGGCATGAGTGACGACTGCGTCAGGTCTCATGATGAAAAGCAAAGGGGGATCAAGGCTGACTCGGACTTCCAAAGTCAGGGGCAGCATCAATTTGAAGCGCGCCACATGAGGTGATGGGAAAGCAAAGAAATCAAAAAAAAGGTATGGTCCCGTGAAATCATATCAGGCATGAGGCATAGAAGACCATTGGCAAGGATGTGCAGAAGCTGCTTTGTCAAAGCATGTTGTGTGCGTTTTGAGGTTCAAACCGTCCGTGATGACACGGCGTGCGTAGGGATATGACAAGAAAAAGAAGAGAAAAGAAGAAGAGTAGTAATGAGTGTAGAGAAAGTAATGAACGAATATATGTGAAAAAAAGCCTTAAACTGACAGAGAAGAATAGAACGAATTGTGAAATAAACTATAAAATAGTCAAAGAGCGTGGTGAAAAGTAGGTGAAGATGGAGAAGGAATGAAGAAAAGATAAAATGCTCCAGACGTAAGTAATGCCCATGAAGAGCATGTATGAAAAGAAAATGCAATGGTAAAAAGACCAAATGTGAGAACATCGGAGAAAAGAGTGTCGAATAAGAGGGAAAAGAAAGAAAAGAAAAAGGCGGTTAAAGAATCAAGTCAAAGTTCATGAACGGGGTCGGTTTGGATTAAAAAAGTAGGCGGGAAACAGCAATGACAATAGCAACAAGGCACAACTGCTGACTTCTGGAAGCACAATAGCACAATAAATGAAGAGTCCTCAATCTACGCCCTCGCCCGCTTGAGTACAGGCTCCGAGTCGTCATCATCGGCAGCACGACGGCGTTTAGCCCCCGTGCTGCGCCACTGCTCGAAGACTGCACTTGAACGCTTGATCGGAAGGGCATCGAAGAACTTTCCCGATGAGCGTGTAGAACGGTGCGACTCGGGGGGCGTCAGCAAGCTCAATCGGGCGCTTTTAGGTGTTTTTGTGCCAGCGGTGATAGGCTTGGTGGGCGTGGCAGGGAGGGGGGGAGCCACGGTAACAGCAGCCTTTTCCTGCTCCTCGGCGTCTTCAGCAATGATAATCTCGTTCTTAATGTGATCTTCAACATCGGTTTCAGCCTCTTCGTCCTCAAGTGATGACAAAGGGGCAGATTGGGTCTTCTTTGGGGGGAACAGAAGACGAGGTTTCAAGCCACTGCGGGTGCGAATGCCATCAGCTTCTTCGCGCTCAGGAGAAAACTTGCGAAGGAACTTTTTGCCACGGAAGGTGTAAATAATACCATCGTCTCGCTTGATAGCATCCTCAACGGTGATGCGGCCCTCTCCAGCCACCAGCACATTCTTCCGC
This sequence comes from Ceratocystis ficicola, assembly GCA_038407015.1. Lineage (NCBI taxonomy): Eukaryota > Fungi > Ascomycota > Sordariomycetes > Microascales > Ceratocystidaceae > Ceratocystis > Ceratocystis ficicola. The sequence continues at coordinate 16,395 of JAZBQP010000344.1, read as the reverse complement.
GGGCTGCGGCGCCTAGGTGTGGGAGGGGGCATCATTGAAGGGGCTTTGCGGAGAAACGGATCATCCTCTGTGTTTCTTATAACAAAGGGCCGGTCAGCAGCGTCGGTAAATATGGGAATAGCCGGGTCTTCTTCATCAGGCTCGTCAGCAATGATGCTATCAAGGGAGCTACCCGTGTACTTTTTGACTCTACGACGACGTGGTGTCAGTTCGGGAGACTCGGTGTCTACAAGGGTAGTAGAAGCAGAGAATATATTCCGAGAAATGGAGTCCAGGTTTTCATTTCTCAGCGCAGCCTTGCGGGGTGTCTTGGCAGGCGTTAGCATACCAGCAGAGCCAACATTGGTAGAACTAGATAAGGGCTCTTGAATTTTCGAGGATGATGATAGGCAAGCTGGATCCAAAGTAAGACGAGAGCTACCCAGTTTTTTGCGAGGAGTCTGTAGTCCTTGGGGAGTCTTCTTTCTAGGTGAGACCATGGGAGAGGTGAAAGAGACGGAAGCGGTCTTGGAAGCGGCAGTTTTCCGGGCAGGAGTAGAGGCAACAGCTTGGGTGCGGCTGGAAGGTGGCGGCGACGGTGTTCTATGTGTCTTCCTTTCTGCAATACGGGCTGATTTGCGCGGAGAATACGGAGCCCAATGGTCCTCGTAGCCACCAAATCTAGGGGTGGGAGGTGTATGTACGATCATCCCAGACTCATTGCATGAGGGCGTAGTGGCTCGGGCACCAGCCAAGGGAACTTTGCTGGAGACCATTATTCCGGACCAGCAAAAAAGGGTGTTCGTAAGAGTGTACAATTGAATAGAACGTCAAGTTTCTAAAGATATAGCGAGTGGATGAGATACACTGGTCTCAAGTTGCTGAATTGACACGCTGATGCGAAGGTAGGCTCCAAAGAGTTTAGAGGTCAAGGTTTATCTCGTCGTGTTTATCTCGCCGTTAGCAGCAAACAGGAAGCTTTCAAGAGATAGACGAAGAACAAGATGCAGCAGGACTAAAACCTCAGGCATGGGCGGCAGCAAAGGCTATCTTATTGGCGAGTGACCGTTATGGCTTGAGCTTCATCAAAGTCAAAAAGCAGGAAGTCTGTTACTCTTGACGCCTGTCTCACAAGTTCACGAAGAACGAGGGATGGATGCCACAGAAGGCACACACAAAGATGTAGAAACAAATAGCCGTAGTAACTAGGATTCCAGACGGTGTCCAGGGAGAATCCAGCTAACAGGTGGGTTGGTGTATGGTGATGTTGTGCTGAGATATCTGGGAAGTGGATATGAGAGTAAGTAAACCCGTGATAATGGTTAGGGTAACAAGAAGAGAGGAAAAAAAAGAAAGGGGGCGCACGTCCTGGTTATGAGTAGAGAGAAAAAGAAGGGTTAAAGAGAAGGACATGAAGGGGGGGAGGGGTTTGCCCAGGGTCATGGAGAGCGGTTGAAAGAATGCTGGATATTGTACAAAGAGATACAAACAACAACCAATCACAAGCCATATGCAAGCCCCTCTTGTTTACTGGTTGTCGGGTATTGAGGAGGTTGGCAGTCAGATTCCAAGCAAATTGCCCACTGCTTTTTCACAAGGGATCCCCGCGACGCGTTAAGAGAGAAAGAGTGGAGCAACACAAAGAAAGCACACGAAAAGAGGGCAGAATCATGGTCAGTGTGGGCCGTTGCTGCGCGACGTGGAAAGCCAATCAAGGGTGTGGCCTGCAGAAGGGTACCTGGATGTTAAGTGCTTTTGACAGCAGAGAGGAGGTACCTGCTGTTTCAGCTCTGCTCCTCTGTTTTACTACGTTGCTGCCAGCCTACTAATTGATGTCCACTGTATCATAATGTCATAATGTGTACTGCATTACACCATGGCGCAAGGCTGCATCATTTTCCCCACAACACTCTGTGACACTTTGTCAGCCTTGTCAAGTGGACCTCACCTCATGATCTTCTCACCAAGCCCCGTCTTTGACAATTGATAGCCGTGTCTATGCTCATCTCATGTCTGGCGCTTACAAACTGGCTGGCTCTTTTTACACACGCTACCTAGGCTTTTGCTTTTTCTTTGTTTCTTCGGCCGTGTCACATGCCTCTCATCCCATTTCTGTGTTTCTATTTCTAGCACTAGCAAAACTCAAAGAAACCAATATTCTCTTTGGTCTACTGCTCCGTTTTCTCATTGCCTAGTTTTGAATAGCCATGTCAGATCCTATCGACGATGATTCTCGAGACCACATCTGGACGTCGCCTGCTGCTGTGCCGGAGCGGCCCAAAACCCCCAAGACGCCAAAGACACCAGTGACGGGCAGTGGCCTGCATGGCAATCAGAGCGCCGGCTATGACCGTGACACTGCATTGCGCTCAGAACTCGAGGGCATTAAAAACATCAATTCGGTAATTGAGAGTACCATAGCGACTCTAGAAAAAGTCCAGAGCAACATGAATGTGAGTTGCGGCTCTACCCCTCGCCCTACTGACGAGCTGATGCAGTAGATACATGTTGTCATGCCTTCTGCTTTCTACTTCATCTTCCTTTCTCATTCTTCGAATCCCTCACCCGCATGTCGGTTTACTTGTCGCTAACTATTCATTTAGGTTGTCGGTGGTACAGTGAACAACTCCTCAACTCTACTTGACACATGGACCCGTATCCTCTCACAAACAGAACACAACCAACGCCTTATCCTTGACTCTTCATGGAAGGGTGCCACCCAAGACCTTGCCGACATTGAAGCAGAAGCCATTCTTAGACAACAAGCCGAGCAACGACGACTTCTAGAGGAAGAGCGCAGGCGTGAGGCGTTGCGCCAAAAGGCGGAAGATGAAGAGCGCAGTAAGAATGTTGCGCCTAGTGCATCGCGGGGCTCTGTTCGGGGAACTAGAAGTCGAGCTAGCGCCCGTGGGGGCATTTCAAGAGGGTCTACACGTGGAACTACAACCAGAGGCGTAACACGAGGCACGGCCCGGGGATCTAGCTCTATCGCTGCGACTTCCTCATCTTCAGGCTTTGGGTACCAGTCGAGAACAACTTCAAGCTCTAATACACGGGGGCAGTCGAGTATAGGCAGAGGTATCCCTAGAGGGACGTCTAGCTCTAGATCACGCGGCGCAAGCACACGATAGGGAAAAAAAAACCCCCATACCCTCTAGCAACGACTGGTGTGATTTAGAGCGAGAAGTTGACTTGATTAATGACTCATGAATGAAGTGAAAAGAGACGCCTCATGCTATCCGTGTGTATATCCTTGCTCTTTCGTATCTATATACGCATTTCCGCCCGTGAAACCTTACGACTACGAGCCGCTATTACCGCCTCAACTGGTTAAACAAAATGCACCATCTACAACGCAAGTCTCTGACTCAGGCCTTTTTGAAAAAGTGGCTAAGTTTTTTCATGCCTGTCGTGTTGGCCTTTTGTAAATTTTTCACGCCACGACTCACTAATTTCTTCTTCTTGGCTTCCTCCTCTACTTTGCGCTTCTTTTCCTGCAGAAGATCTTCGGCATCCTCCAGAGGGTGCTTGCGTGACATGTCGCTGGAGCGTGAAGCCACAGCTTCCGAGCGTGTCTTGGCTAGCTTTGCTAGATATGTATCAAGTGAACCAAAGTCCATTTTCTCTGTGAGGTGCATCTTTAGCGGCACATCGAGTGATTCGGGAACATATTTGGAACATATGAATTTGAAGGCAATGGATATCCGTTGTAGCGCAAGCACATCCTCGGGGATCTTGACAGCCACGAAAGAGCCTCCTGAAAATCCATCTATATCCGTAGCAGACGTCGCTGGCGTCGATGCGGAGTCGACAAATGGTTGTGGCTTGGCTGTATATGTGCTTGGTGCTGTAGAGTCAGAGGATGTCTCGTTGGTGTCACCTAGGACAGCTCCAGGTTTCGCCGCTTGGAAGACCATTGGTGACTCTAGAACCTTTGTTACAAACTTATCCTCTAGACTGTCGGGTAGCCCATTTTCGGCCAGTCGAGACGCCTTGCCGAGGACTAGATCATAGAGTTTGGCTTCGTTTAGGCAGTACATAGTTTCGCCGCCAAGGTCAGCCGTTGTACAGATGGCGCTTAGTCTGTCTTCGAAGATTTTGCGCATGCCCTTCCACTTGAGGATCGACCACAGATGCGAGCTGTCGCTGGGAATTTTATCGAGTTGGTCGTCGGCCGAGAGGTAGCGAGGCTTCTCATCTGATGAAGTTCCTTTGTATAGGGCTGAGATCAAGTGGAACACAGGGTCGATTTCTGTTGCCATAAAAAGGTCCGCATCGCTGATAGTCGTGAGCTCGCTAGAATGCGCCACCTTTGTAGCCTCGCCAGCTGGTACTGATGTAGCGGGGCTCTCAATCAGCCAGCTTCGCGGCTCATCGGAAGAGACTTGCGTGAACTCGTAGAGACCGGTTGTGGGACAGGCATAGTAGCGTGTTGGCTTGCCCGAGCGTGGGTTGGGTAACGTAATGATTCGCGCATTTGGAGTTGCTCTTTTAGGCAAGACAAAGATGTGTTGGGGGTTTGCGGCTGGTGGGAGAGAATGAACCTTGCTGGACGCTTTAGAAGTGGTTGTAGAGTCGGCGACTGCTGAAGCTGAAGCCTTTGTTGAGCGGGTTGTCCGTGCCATTGTGTGTGATGGGATAAGTCTGAATGGGACCTGATACGTTGTGGCACGGGTGTATATGTTTGCCAAAGACAAGTGTTGCTTGAATGTAGTTATGTGATCTGATTGTAATGTGATGCACAGAACGTGGAGCTGATGTTCATAGAACTGTAGTAAAAGTGGGGATTTATTTTATTGTTGAACAAAACGCGTTTTACGCGTTCTAGCCAATGAACGCGATATGGCGCTAAGCGAGGCACTCATCCAATTTATCTCTATCTGTGCAGACATGTGGATGGTGCATGGGCACCTGCAGTTTTAATGGGCAGGAGCAACAGCGACAGCAACGGTAATTGCAAATAAACAACGGCGTTGAAAGTCACAAGACAGGGGCAAAGTTCCACAACCAATACAGGGCCATACCGATTTGCATGTTGACAGGAAACTACTCAAACAAAGCAACAAACAGCCTCAAGCAAGAGCCAAGATCAATTTCTTATCTGCAAAAGCCCAGATTTGTCTGCAACTATCACCAGGCCCACGTTTTGAGCCTGTATGAGACTTGTTGTGCGCCTCGGCTTTTCTCTCTGTCTTTCTCTCTGCTCTGCTATATCCCCTTTTTAGCTACTCTCACCACTTCACCGAACTACTACTACTGTCGATCCAGAGCGGATCTTCGGGCTGTGGCACCGCACGAGTGGCAACTTACACTTGACACTCAAGTGTTATGCCCAAGGGGGTTTCAGTCTTCATGGACCCAACAAACAAAATGATTCCCTGTAAGAAGCCAGTATAGACTGACGTCATGGAGCTACCCTTTCAGACACTAACTGATGACTGACTGATTACCTATTAGCTCAGAAGGACGAGCCGCAGTGGCCGCCTCGATCGCCCCGAGATGCGCTTTTATTGACACCCCGCGGGCGAGAGAAATATAAGGCTATGACAGCAGAACAGCAGCGGCAGCTCCAAATGTCGCCTTCATCACCGTCACCATTGCGGAGAGCCCGTATTGCCCGTACGCCGGAGCCCTTTGAGCAAGCCTTGGAAGGTCTTGATGACGACGATGATGATGAGGACGAGGATGAGGAGACTTTACAGCTCAAGCTACAGGCTATCCAGGCGCGGCTGAAGCTCAAGAAACTCCAAAAAGAAAAGAAATTGCAGGCATCACAGTCTCGACAGTCATCCCAAACATCTCCTGGAACGCCAGTCAAACCCAAGCCCATGGGCCTTCTCGACTCGCCTGCCATGTTTGCCAACCTGCCCAAGTCGCCTGCCAGTGTTGGAAAATCTCCTGCTAGACTTGCCTATGCGCGACCGTCGGCCAGTGCTAATGCAAGCGACAGTGTTGGCTCTAGCGTTAGTGCGATACCAGACCCTATGGCCTTAAAGCCACCAATACTACCACCACCTAGGGCAACAGTCGCTGCGCCAGTAGTCGAGCGAGAAGTTGAAGTTCCTTTATCACCAGTCCAGCGCGTCCATAAATTAGTCGAGACCACATCACCTCTTAGAAAGATACTGTCTCGAGGCCTTCGAGGAGAAGACGTGAGGCTAGACAAACCAGGCAAACCGAAACTCAATGACCCATTCTCCAGCATAGAAAGTGGAGGCGCCAGCACTAGCACGGGCTATCTTCGCACAGCTCGAGGCACGGCGCAACACAAGCAGCAAGCGGGACTTGCACCGGTAGAAGACCGGCCGCTCAGCTTCAATGAACGGCTAGCGCTGGCTAAGGCTGAGCATAGCGAAAAGCTAGAGAGACAAGAACGCATTCAGCAAGTACGGTCAAATACATTTGGTATCACACAGCAGGAGATGCAGACTTTCAAGGAAAAGGCCGTTGAGATAGTGCAAGAGCCCAAGGCACCCCGCCACTACACGCGTGAGGAGATTATGGGCACCACGAAGCCGGAGGCCGAGAAAAAGTCTGAAGCTTCATTTGAGTCGTATTCGTCGTTTCATTTGACTAAGCGTATCCTGCCGCACCAAGTTGTGGCTCGCCACATGCAGGACTCCAAAATTTTCTCAGTGACAGATCTGACCAAAGTTGTTAAGGCGCCTGATTTTGAGCTGCCAGAAATTGAACAGAACATTGTTGTCTTCGCTATTTTGGCACGCAAGTCTGATCCGCGAACCCACAAACCAAATGCCGCACAGCCTAACAAAAAACAGGAAAGCAAATACATGGTCATGACTCTTGTAGATCTGAACCTTGACGTCGAGCTATTCTTGTTCGGCACTGGCTTTGAGCGTTTCTGGAAGCTCACAGAGGGAACGGTTCTAGCTATCCTAAACCCCAACGTCATGCCGCCTCCACCAGGCAAGAAGGATACTGGCCGTTGGAGTTTAGTCATAAACTCTGATGCCGATACGATTCTAGAAATTGGCACAGCACGTGATTTGGGCTACTGCAAGTCGGTCAAGAAAGATGGCCATCCATGTGGTGCATGGATCAACTCAAAGCGCACCGAATACTGCGAATTCCACAGCAACCAGGCTCTGCAAAAGATCAAACAGGGCCGCGTGGAGATGACGGGGTCAGGTTTTGGCCGGAGTGGCAAAGACTGGAATGGAATGACGGCTGTGACCAACAAGAAGTTTGGAAAGGGCGGTGCTGGTTATGCTACCCGTAAAAATGGCGGAATGCCCAGCGAACTGAATCGTGGCAAGGGACATTATGACTTTGATAGTCAGTCGAATTTTTTTATGAGTCGTACACGTTCTGCTGCCGACATGATGGATGGCAAGCACTTGACCATGGCCGAAAAGCAAGAGCGTGAAGACAATCTCCGTCGTGCTCTGATTGCTAAAGAGAAAGAGCGGGATCTAGCTCGCAAGTTAGCGGGCCGTGGAGGCAGCGGTGTTGGTCATGAATATATGGCCAAGTTTGCTGGCAAACCCGTGAACTTGGCTAAGCCCAGCATCAGCGCTGATTCTGGTGGATCCGGATCATCAACACCGGTATCGGCTGGTACTTCTACCTCTACGCCAATCTCATCGTCCCATTCTACACCGACCCTAACCATAGCTGACATTAGTCGAGGTCGCCGTGCTGAAGATGTTGACCTAACTAACGGTAAGCGAAAACGTGTGGATGACAGCACTATTTCGGCGGACAAGCCAACGCCCTTCGCGACAGGTGGGAGTGGCCCGTCGTATGGCTGGGGTAGCGGGCTAAGCTCTAAGCTAGGCCGCATGAAAGGCGGCGAGCGATTATGTCGCCAGAATAGCCAGCCGTCGACAGCCGACGAGCCGGTCAGGAAGAAGACGCGCTTTGTTACGGAAGACGGAGTCAAGGAGGCTGGGCGTGAGAGTGCTCAGGGTATGCGTTCTTTAGCGCCGGCGCCGGCACCAGGCCTGGGCATGGAGATGGATCTAGGGGATGTTGATTTTGTGTTGGAGATTGAGGGTGCACCACCAGGGTTTAACCTAGGGTGATGATGCTATGGGTCCTCATTTTTTCCTTTTCCCTTTTTTCTTTTTTCATTCAGTATGGCGTTTGGACACGGATCCCAGGACTTTGGCGTGTACAGCTTTTTTTTTTTTGGAGAAGATGATTGAGTTTACGCAGTAATACGATGTGAAGTGACGTGATGTCATAATACGCTCTAAGGTACTTGTACACTCTATGATGCAAGATTGCAATACAGTAAAGACAGAAAAAAACAACAAATGGATCACAAATAAATACAAAAAAATAAACGAAAACAAGACGCCTGCGAAAACACACTATGCAAAGCTGGACGCCGCAACTGCCACAATAGATATAACAAACGAGATGTAAAGCACATAGCCCAGTTGGCGAATGAAAGCCCTAGGAGAGGGGTACCAGATACGGCTTCTATTAACCTTGCCCAGCCAGTCTACAGCAAGCTCTGGTACTTATCCAGCCCGCCAGCTGGCTTCTGCTGTTGTTGCTGCTGTGGAGAAACAGGAGAGCTGCTCGCCCAGACATTCTGTGCAGGTGGCGGTGGCAAGCTAAATGATGACGAGGGCGATTTTGCCTGTGCCATGCCAAACGCCCCAGATGAAGTTGAAGAAGTCGCAGGCCAGGCAGGGCTGTTCTGTTGCTGTTTCTGGCCAAGAGATGCTAGCGAATTCATTGACGCGCCACCAAATCCCGACAGGGGTTGCGTGCTGGAGGAGCCCCAGGGCGACGGAGTTGGCTTTGCAGCTGAAGACCAATCAATGCCACCGGCTGTTGCGGAAGCTGGGGTGGAAGCCATGGAGAACGACGATGTCGAGGCCGCTCTGCTTCCATTACTTGGCGCTGGCTGCAGCGGCTGCGAGAATTGCGTGACTGAGGGCGAAAGAGCGCCAAAACGGTTCAAGTCTGTGGGTGGCTGTGGCTTGATGGTAGACTGAGATGGAGGTGGAGTGGACCATGAAAAACTCGGAGGGGGAGAAGCCTGTGATTGTGTAGCAAGAGATGTTGTAGGAGGGTCCATTTGCGTGTGTGAATGGGAGCGTACTGGCAGTGGTGGGTTGTCGTCCCAGCCCGATGCAACGGCGGAACCAGTAGCAGAGCCAGCAGCTGCACGACCCTTGACAAGGCGCTCAAAGTCATCTTCGGTGCTGGGCGAGGCATCAAACTGGGTGCCAGTGATACCGCCAAAGGACATGAAATCGTCGCCAGGCTGGGCGGTCGCTGGGTCAGAGGCACCTGATAGTTCCTGCAGTTTCTTGATCTGTTCGTCTTCGACACGGCGTGAGAGTAGCTTAATCAGATCCATGAAGGCCTGGAACTGCTTGAGATTGAGCAGCGGGCCAAGACTCATGGACCACAATATGGGCAGGATTTCCATGGCTACAAACTCGCCGTCAGCCACCTCACCAATAACCTGGAGTAACTTGAGTGAGGCTATCATGACAGCCGGCTCCTTGGTCTTAATGGCTTTAACTAGCGGGATAATCTTTTCCTGCATCGTGTACTTATCCAGAGCTGACGAACTGGCTGTCTTCTTCTTGACATTGAAACCGTCTAGGCCATCGTTGGATTGGGTTGATGTGTCATTGGAGCCACCACAAAGAACTACAAAGGCCTGTAGCCCGCGCACTTTTATAGCAAGACTGCTTGTGCGACTAAACATGGTGGCAACAACAGGAAAGAGTTCGTTCTTAATGGTACTAAAGTCAAGTACAGGTAGAATAGCCGCAAGGGTGCGCAGAGACATGTCTACAAGGGTTGGTGCAGGCGATTCGATGGCTAACATGTAGACGGGGAGAATGTCTGGGAGAAAAAGTCGGACAATCGTTAGTTGGGGTTACAGGCATGTGGCTTCTTAATAAGCATGTTATCCGCGATGGGCGCGCAAGCAAGTACATACCATCTTTAAACTCCTTGCCGTTGCAATTGGCGGAAATAGCTGGCATGTGTTCGAGGACCATCATCAAGCCGGCATCTCGGACTGGGTCCTTCTCACCGCCCTGCTTAGCATTGGCAATAAAGACGTGCTTGAGAGCTGGGCGGACCTTATCAGCGAACACTCTGCGAGCAATTCCGGCCGGAAGCAATTCGACGATTTTAAAAACATTGTGCAATATAAGTGAGAGCAGTTCTCTGTCCTTAGTCTCGTCTAGCAAAGCTGGCAGGATTTTGCGTTCCATGACAGACTTAGGGAACGACGGCAGCACTTTTTGAAGACCGCGCATAAACGAAGATTTCTCTGTGGCAGTCTTGGTGGGGAACGAGTCGAGAAAACGAATGGTAGACACCAGCACATTGTCAAAGTACTCGCTAGCTTGGAATTCGCGTGCTGTCAATCTCTGGGCCGGCCGTCGCGTGATGAGCCGTGGTAGCACCAGTGATGCCAGCTCTTTGGGCACAGGCTTGGACGAGAGGAAGTTGTTAGAAACTGTAGGGATAGAGCCAGGCGAAGAGAATAGTCTTTTGTACGAGGACAGGCTGCCATGAGCTTCGAGCGGCGATTTGTGAGGCGAGTTGTACAGGGTCACACAAAGAACGCCCAGCGAAAACATGTCAGCTGCGGAGGTTACGTTGTTGTCCATGACAAAGTCGGGCGATGTGTAGTCAAGATCGAGCTGGACGAAGCGTGGCAGACGTGGGTCGAGGTTGAGGACTTCAGAGAGGCTAATTGGTTGAAACGAGGTGGGCTTGTCGGAGTTGGCAGCAGGCGAGCAAAAGGCAAGGCCGCTAATTTTCCAGTCTGACTATAAGAGGCGTGTTAGCATGCGAAGGGAGAAAACCAAGAGCAATGATGAGGTCATGGACGGGAACATGCAAAGGAGAGTGGAATCCCCTGCCCCTCCTTCAGGCCTCACATACCTTGGCATTCACCAGCACTGCGTCTGGCGTTAGGTTTCCATGCACTAGTCCCGCATTTTCATGTAGAAACTCGAGCGCCTTGCTTATCTGCAAAACTCCCTTTTGGATCTCAAGGTCATCTAGCTCCAATTCCTTTCGTTTTCCACCGCCATGGGTGTCTTCGGTTGTATAGCGACTGGTCCGGCCGGCACCTGAGCTGCCACGTCGTTCAACCTCATCTTTTTCTTGCAGAAGCCCTGACAACGATGCCACGACGGGCTCTGTAACAAACTGGAGGCCACCACCGCGTGTGTCTTCAACTGGCTCAACCAGCTCGAGGATATTTGGGTGCCGCAGTCGTGCTAGACTCGATGCCTCCTTCCTCAATCTTTCTACTACCTCCTCAGCTGCCCGTTTGAGCATCGCCGAATTGGTCCCTCCCGACCGGTTGCTGCTGCTGAATGCGCTACTAGACGAGGCATCGAGACTCTTGCGGTCGAAGACAAAGACGCTGTATGGCTTTCCGGTCGACTTCTTCTTGCAATCGTAGATTTTCCATGCGCCGGCTGTCGAGCTGGGTGTTGATGAAATGCTGTAGTTGGCAGTAATGTTGGTGGCCGAGATAGATTTAAGCGCGTTGGCGAACATCCTGACTTATCATTCCCTTGAGGGAGAGAAAAAGAGAAAAAGAAGAGAACCGGAAAAGCGAGAATAGAGATTACGTGATCAGAGAAGGGCCGTTGCTTACGTCGAGATATCGCGACCGGCTACGTATGGAAAAGGAATAGCCTCTAATGAAGAGAGGGGGAAAGGAAAAAGTCGCAAATCAATTGCTTCAGCTGGCACAGCCAAACGTCTCGGACAATGAGGACATCAAGAGGTTATCTTAAAATTGTCTTGTCTGAAGCTTGAAGGCCTTCTTCCTTAATTAGAGCAGAGGCCAAAGCCACGGTCTCCACTTTTATCTCATTGTACTACAAGACTGCTGCACAGTGGGAATACAGTTTAATGAGCAGCAATGTCCTTGAAGTTGTGGCGCCCTATTAATTGTGGCGTTTCTCTGTACATGTGACAAAGCACCGTGAGCTGTGGCGTTCACATTGTTTTCTTGATTAGGTTATCCAAGCTACCACTATTCCAACTCTGCCCCCTATTTCTGAAGCACTTTCTGTACTGCTTCAAGAACTACATTATGCACAGCTGCTGGAGCCGCAACAACACCCTTGTTGCTCTTCAGAGTGCGACCCTTGGTAAAGTCCAGCCGCTCACCGTGGATATCCGTAACTGCACCACCCGCCTCACGCACAATCAGGTCGCCAGCAGCATGGTCCCAGATCTTCTCCCGGTAGGTGTCATTAACGGGCAGTCGCAAGTAAATATCGCCGGCGCCACGTGCAATCGAGCCGTACTTGGCCTGCGAGTCCATGCGCACTGACGGAGACGTGATTCCGAGCAACTGTGCAATATTTGCCTGATCCTTGTGTGATGAGTGGCCAGCCTCGACAGACTCGCAAAATGTCGCCTTGGCCATCGACTCCAATGGTCGCATGGTGATAGTCTTGTCGTTAGTGCTCAGTGAGCCAGCAGTTAGCGGTCGTGATGTAGCGCCCTGGCCATGGATAGCCGAAAACAACACGCCATATGCAGCCGAGTCGGTCTGCTCTGAAGCCATGTTAGCCGTTAAGGGAGCCGCGTCATCTATTGGCAGATTAGGACAGCCCAGCACACCAACGACCACCTGGCCGTTGACCATGAGGCCCAGGCAGACGGCATACTGGCCGCCACGCAGGAATCCCTTAGTGCCATCAATAGGATCAATAGTCCAAATGCGGCCTGAAGCACCGCCATTACTACCGCCAGCATCAATCAGCTCCAGCATGGCATCCTCCGAGGGGATAGCGCCACCCAAAAACTGCTCACTCTCGGCGTCTTCCAGTGCAGTGCTCTTGACCAGCTGCCAGATTTGGCTGCTCAGCTCTGGGTTCTCGCGCAGTATTGCCGATTCCTCCTCGGCCACGATTTCGTCGGCAGAAAAGTGGTGCTTCAAGGCAGAAATGATGAGGGCCTGGGCGCCAAAGTCGCCAATAGTCACGGGCGACTTGTCGTTCTTGTCAACAGAGCCCTTGGCCTTTTCGTGGAAGACACGCTTAGTCAGGATAGAGGCGCGTTGCACAGCGAGCTGCGCAATCTTGAGTTCTTTTTCGTAGGCCATTGTGGTAAGAGCTCGTGGTCCAGGTTGAGATGAGCGTACTGGAGAAAAGAAAGAGGGAATTAGAGCGTGTGATTCTGCTTCAGAGGCTAAGGGAACACATGATACCTGCAAGGCAGCCATAACAGCAGCAGACAAAACAAAGACGGGATTTAAAGAGCAATATGTGAAGAAAGCAGGATTGTTTGAATAGAAGTGACTTCTTGAATAGCCATAACGGAACAGAAAGAAGGAGAGGCAACGGACATATTCAAGTACATTGATGCAAGCTCATGAATGGCAGAAGAAGCCTCAACAAAGAACACAGGCCGGCCTTGAGGACCATGCTTTGAGGATGTGCGGACTTAGGAGCGGGGAGAGCAGAATAAAAACAGCACAATGCAGAAAAAGAGCTCAAGGGGAGAGGACCTGGAGCACGTAATGATACTTAATACTCACTTCTAAAGCCAAGGTAAGTTGTCGCTCGTGATAATTTCCGGCAAGGGATTTCAAGAGTGTGTTTAAGGCCGAACATTTTTCAGTCAGCTTTATAGCTTTTCCTCCGGACTCCATAACGAGTGTAAGCCTGGATTTCGCCATCATTCAACTCCGGTTGCGGGGTGGGGGGGGGGGGGGGGGGGATTGTTGTATTAGGGTTTGTAACCCCAGTTATGTCTGTCAGGGGTGGGCGCTCTCCACAAAAGTCGCCAAGGCCAAAAACAAAACCTTCAAACTTTTCCCGGGGGAAGGCGGTCGGTTGCTTTCCCTTTGTTTCATATTACCATTTCTCATTGCTCATTGTGGTAAGTTCCACGTAGCTTAAGAAGGAACACCTGCTTCTAGCAACTACTTCACCATCACAATTTCGGGGCTTCCATTGATTCCCTTAACTTCCATTGGCAGTTCTTGCAAGGTTTCTTCTGACCCTTTCCGACTACATTTCTCTTTTTGGCTCTTGCTGTCCTAGTGCTAATTTTATCTGAAGCTCCTATTTACTTGCAGTAGTTGCGCTTTTTGCTGTGGAAAGCCTCACTTCCTTTTACAACACCATATTCGTTATCACGACGCGCTGGGCGTGTTCTTTTAGTATTTCTGCCTTCTTCTCTAGCTATTAGTTTTGGTCTTTAGTCCCCGTCTTCCCCACCTTTTACCCTCCACCCTTTGCACACAATGGCCAAAAAACCGGCCCCGTCGGCTCCAGCCCCTCAAGCGAGTGATGATGCTGCGATGACGTCCGCTCGCTTCGAAAAAGAGTTGCGCGATCTGAAGCACAAGGCCGAGTCTCGCTCGCCCTTGCAAGACGCCATCGCCTGCACAGCACCAATTATCAGGTCCGCATTGTTACTGCTTCTGCTTGGTCTTTCGTCTACCGTCTCACGGCTAGCTCTGTCACCTACGTTCGGCGGCATCCCTACAGCTGTCCACCACTCCAAGCTAACTGCTACTGGCTGTTTTCTCGGCTGGGCAAGCAGCATGACTTTGTCACGTCTCTTTGGCAAAGATCTTGTCAAGCTTCTCCCGGTGATTGCCATTTGGATTCCAGCGCTGCAGTTTATCCTCGGTGGTGAGAGTGCTTCATTGGGAGCTGAGTGGGGCCCAGCTATCGTGGAATCTGTGACGCTGCTCCCGTTGATCGTCATCTCAGTGGCAGAAGTAGCGCTGAGCCTAGAAGGCATGAGCATCCGTCTGCTCCCTAGCTGGATCGGGGACTCAATCCCGGGTCTACTCGGGTTCTTGTTCTTCAAGACGGTCGAATCTGTGTCTAGCATGAGAATCCCCATGTTGCTAGGCTCTTCGGCTTTGGCTTCACGTGTTGGTCTGCAGCTGGCATTTGCCGCTGTCTACACTCTTTACGCACCCTCACAATTCCTCCTTCTTGGCCTTCCTGCTGTGGCTCATGCTGCCCTATTCAACACGCACCTCCCTACGGCTGCTGCTACAGCCACGCTGCAAGCTTCTCTAGAGGAGGAGGCATGGAAATTAATTGCCCGCAAAGAATCTGTCACAGGATACGTCTCGGTTCTAGAGAGCGTGGAGCGGGGCTTCCGTGTAATGCGTTGTGACCACAGTCTTTTGGGCGGCTTGTGGGTCAAATTCACGAATGGAAAAGTGGCTGAGCCGGTGTACTCGGTCTTTGTTATGCTTGAGGCTGTCCGTTTGATTTTAACCAAAGAGACTATTCTAGACAGTACCGCCAATGCCTTGGTCATGTGAGTCAATCCTCCCTATCGCCGTCTATCATCGGCTCTTCAAATACTAATGATGTTCTATAGCGGACTCGGTATTGGTACTACTCCCGGGGCTTTCATTTCTCATGGAATCAACACCACTATTGTTGAGATTGACCCTGCAGTGCACCAGTTTGCCGTTGATTACTTTGGCCTCAGTACCAATCACATCCCCATCATCGAAGATGCCGTCAGCTACACTTCGGCTCTAGCCAAGACAAACCCTGAGAGCTTTGACTACATTGTCCATGATGTTTTTACTGGCGGTGCGGAGCCTGTGCCCCTGTTTACGCTCGAATTCCTGCAAGGCCTCAAAGATCTACTGAAGCCCGACGGTGTGATTGCCATTGTAAGTTTTTCCCCCAAGGTAGCTATGGAATAAGTTACTAACAGATACATAGAACTATGCCGGTGACTTCCTCCTCCCACCAACCAAGGCTGTAGTCAAAACCATACGCTCTATATTCCCCTCGTGTCGCATCTTCCGCGAAATAGAGCGCGAGAGTGATGAGCAGATCAAGGAGCACAATCAGGACTTTGCCAACATGGTCATCTTCTGCCGCAAATCGTCGGAGCCGATTGACTTCCGTCCCGCTACAGACGACGACTTCCTCGGCACCGGTACACGCAAACTCACCTTGCAGCCTCGATATGAGGTCAAGGAGGAAGAATTCAAGGCAATTGGTGAGACAGGCCTTGTTACACGCAATGACACGAGTGAGCTGGAGATGCACAGAGACTCGAGTGCACTTGGGCACTGGACGATTATGCGCACAGTTCTGCCCTCATTTGTGTGGGAACAGTGGTAGATAGGGGGTCTGTGTGTGTTGATATCTACAAGGTCAACATAGAGGGGAGGGAGCCGGTATTATCTCTGCTATTTCTGTTAAATTCGCACTGTGTACATCGCCAAACGGTCCTTGTCATGACAGTGTCATGTACTACTAATACTGTGTTTTGTCGTTTGTTAACCCTGGTATTGCTGCTGTTTTGTAACCCTATGGCTTGCCATCACCACTTGTATGATGATCAAAAACAAACTGAAACAAATCAGTTCTCTTGTCAACATATGATCAGTTGCTATTTTTTTTTTTGGGGGGGGGGGGGGGGGGGGGGGATTTGGTTTTT
>JAZBQP010000343.1:0-25182 GCA_038407015.1 Ceratocystis ficicola | reverse complement strand
GGGGTGGTTTAACAATGCAAGACAAGAGTAATGTGAACGGAAGGGTAGGATTAGAGCAAAAGACATGGGAAACTGATCACAAGGAGTTCAACATGAAAGCTTGACAAATGAGCCTTTACAGCGACATTTTATAGAAGCATTCCAAGGAAGTCTGGCGAAATAGTGCCACTCCAGTGGTTATCGTTTGGGATGTTTTCTCAGTATCAGTCAGGTGGATGTGCATGTTTGCATACAGTAGGCCGTCATGTTTGCTTGACATTACGGTACACTAGGCGAAGCTAGCAAAGAAGAAGTTTGGGATGAAAAACGCAGGTACAGTTCAAAGTTGAGCCGTGCAAATGGACGGCAAGATAGCATGGGCTAGCGCAACTGATGCCACGTGCTATTTCGGGAAGGGGAGAAATTGCGCGGGTGGTTATGCGGAAGTGGGAGATGTTTGACGTTGTGTTTATCGTCAGTCTGTGGCGCAGAAGCAACCAAGACGCCATAACATGCAATGTGAGAAGCATAGTGTAGAAAAAAGAAAACACAATGACTTACGTTCTTCTAGGCCCATGTGATTGGTTGTAGCCCATGGAGGGAATTATGGGCATGGATTCAGTGCGGTACTGACTTGGCCGACGTTCCATTTCGGATACCCGAGGAAGGGTTGGCATTTGAGATTGGCTATGGTCGCTGCGCAGGTGGGAGGGAAGAGGTTTCTCAAGATGGAGTTGGTCTTCGGTCAATGAGGCCAAGTGACCGACGGTGCTAGCCGATGAGAGACGAGAATGGCTAAAGGCCGATGACACATAGGAAGACATGCTGCTTCTGCTGTCGGACATGTGATGGCGCATTTTGCTCGCCGGATCGTTGAAGGGGAAATCAAACTCGCTGTCAAAAAGCAAGGGCCAGTCAGTTCAGTTATGCAAACAATAGTGGGAAACCAAGGCCAGGCTGCAAGAGGGGACAAATAGAGCAGATACATACCGAGGGGTCGCCAGCGACCCAGACGAGAGTCTGGATGAACTGTTCATGTGGTGGCGATAGAAGGTATCACTGCCATTGGACATGGAGTAGCCGTGCTCGTTGGACTGCTCGTAAGAGAGCCCTCTATACAGTGGTGGTCGGGAAGACAGCGGGGCAACCTGGACTTCCTCCTTGCCCTCTGGCAGCAACGGCAAAGAGTAGCCACCGGCGCTCCATGGTTGTCTTCCGCGAGAAGCGGCGCGCGATGTCATGGAACGTGAAGGGGGGAGCGAGGAAACAAGAGCGGGGCCTGGACCGGTCGCGGCTGAGAGCGCGTGCGAATGAGACAATGAGGACGGAGCAGTTTCAGAAGCATGGCGGGATTTTGAGTGGTCGGGAGAAGGAGATTTACTGCCGTAGTCTAGAGAGGGAGTTTGGTTGGGGGTTTCCGTAGTAGCAGTTGCGGTGGCAGAGTTAGCCGGGGCCAGAGCCGGGGTATCTGCCTGCTTATTCAACAAGTTGATGAGATCCATTGTGCGGTGCTGTGAATGTCTTCTTCTACGGAACTTTTTTATAGAGAAAAAAAGAAAAAAAAGACGGCGACAACAATGGACCGCTCGCAATATGTACAATATTGCAGAGCTTCAAGGACAGAAGGAAAAGGAAACAAAGGGAATATTTTGCGGTCGAATCCAGTCGGCGATATACAGGAGCTAGAAGCAGGAGAAAAAGAATGCGAACACACTTTGCGGTGTTCCAGAAGAACTGAAGAAATGGGCGTTTTGTTCGATGTGATTGTGTAGTAGCTTTATTTTTGGTCGCTGTCGTCTATACAGGTGTTCGCAATGGCTGATGGAAGGAAAGAAAGGCTTGTGGAGGCGTAAATAACACAGCAATATGGACGAATCCAGGCCAGATTGGAGTGACCTCAATTGGAAACAATTCAGGTAGCGGCGAGAAGTGTAGGGTCAGTATCAAACGTCGTGGGGCTGTTCTCTCTTGTGCAGATGAGGCGTCTAGCATGTGTTTTTGTCTGTATTTCTTTTTCCAAGTGGTGATGATTTTTGGTGTGAAGGTGAAGATGATGAGATGAACTAAGGCCGCCGGGGCACTTTTCTTTTTGCTGCTAGAATAAGACTGGAGCTGAGAAGCAAACAAAAGAGACGAAGAAGGAAAGAAAAAGGCCACGGCCGAGATATGGCTGTGAGGAGGAGGGGGAGAAGACGAGGAGGGAAAAGAAAAAGAAGAAGTGGGAAAGCGAAGATAGAATAAGTCCCTAAAAAGAAACGAAGGAGAAAGAAAAGAAAAAAAAATGTGTTAAAACGAACGAAGACAAAGAGCAGCAAGAACGAAGAAATGAAGAAACGAGACGCAGACCAAGAAGAGGAAAATAGAAGGGAAAAGACTCAGGACCAAGCAGGGAGGGCACTGCCTTTGAAGCTCATTGAGGATGGCCCAAGACCACAGGAGCCAGAGCTGGTTTACAGGCTATGAAGCTCTATTCTGTCCCTTATTTTGTTCTCTGACAAGCTTGTTGACGGCTTCCCACTAAAACAGTTGACTTGAGAGTTAAATCAGCAGAAAAAAGAGAAAAAAGAGAAGAAATCACAGATTAAGCCAAAGCAGGGAAAAGAAAAAAAAAAGAAAAAAAAAAAAGAAAAAAGGAAGATGCGAGGGTGGGCGTGCAAATCCAGACATGCCCCTGAAAATAGCAGACCAATGTTTGAGAGATGGAGGAAAGGGACAAGAGGAATAAAGGAAGAAGAAAAGAGACAGACCAGAGGACGAGGAAAAGTGGGAGAGCGAGGAAGGAAAAGATTCAGTCCAGAGACCATGAAGGAATGGGGTAAAGGTGGTCAGTGGACACCAGCCGTCCAAGTTATGAGGCAAGAAAGGGTGGGAGCAAGAGCAGGAGCAGGAGCAGGAGCAAGAGCAATAGAAAGAGGAAGGGCAGAGCAAGAGCAAAGGCAGGTGCAGCTAGGTGCAAGTGCAAGTACAGGTGCAGGCGGAGTTGCAGGGGCAGGAGCAAGAGCAAGAGCAGGCGCAGATGCAGATGCAATAACAAGGAAGACAGGGCAGGCGCAGAGCAAGAGCAGGCAAGAGCAGGCAAGAGCAGGCAAGAGCAGGCAAGAGCAGGCAAGAGCAAGTATGTGCTGCTGCGACTGCGGAAGATGCAAAAGCAAGCGAAGAAAGTACAGCGACATAGACGGCCAGCCCAAGAAGACACTCAGGGCAGCTTAGGCAGGAACCAAGTCAATCAACCAGAGCAGGCACATAACTCGCTCCTCATATCTTAACATATGCTTGAGGAAAAGCCAACCTGGGGCCAAGGCCCCTACCTCCTTCATCTTCTTAGTTTTCCCTTCTTGGGCTCTTCTAGTCTTGCACTCCTCCTCCTGCTTTTCCCAGTCAGGAAAGAAAGAGAGCGGCAGAAGAAAATGAGAGGGCACACAGGCACCATTGACTAAACAACTGTCACAAGCGTCGCAGAACTTGCCCTCTACGGCAGCTACAGCCCTCGGACAAAAAACACGCACACATTTTCTTCGCCCTTGTTGGTCCTGTCAGCGGCAGGCTGTGGATGACTGGATTGCGAAAGAACGAGATCTCAAGGCAACTACCCTCCTGTCCCAGCAGTCCTTTTCCTCGCGCCTGTGTTCGCGGCTCGGTGCGGATCAAGGCCTCGTCCTCGTCCTCGTCCTCGTCCCAGACAGCCGTCTCGCCCGGCTCATGTTCCCTAGATTTTATATACCGGTGTCTGTACCTACATGCAGCAGTACATAC
The DNA here is from genome assembly GCA_038407015.1 of Ceratocystis ficicola. Taxonomy (NCBI): domain Eukaryota; kingdom Fungi; phylum Ascomycota; class Sordariomycetes; order Microascales; family Ceratocystidaceae; genus Ceratocystis; species Ceratocystis ficicola. The sequence goes on along the minus strand of JAZBQP010000343.1, from coordinate 21,450 downwards.
CCCCCATGCAGCCCGCATGCACAGTGAAGAGCACCAGTGGCATATAAATCGTATGGCCTCCATCCAACCAACGACAGTCACAGCAAGAGGCCCATGCCAGTCCACTTCCTGCTTCTTCCTGCCACTCCTACTACAACTTTCCCTCTGCTTCACCTTCATTTGTTCGGCAAGTTCCCCAGTAAGCCTGCTGCTAGTATGTTAGGGTGTTTGGCTAATTAAATTTGTACCCCGTACCTTACCCGATGCATTCCCCATTGCCACAACAATGGGCGAGAAGCCGGAATCCCAACCGGAAAGAAAATAACAGGAACAGAAGCAAAGGAAGAAATAGAAGGGGTGATGCCTGCTAAAAAGGAAAAGCGCAAAAAGCATCAAAACAGCCTAGGGTGGTTTACAAGCACCTAGCTCATTGTTGAGCTGGTTCTGCCTCCCCTCCCTCTCTCTCTCTCTCTCTCCCTCTCTTCGCCCCCTAGCTAGGACAAGCAACATGGATGGAAATGGAGTGCGTGTATATCCCTAGTCAGGCAAAGTAATGGGGATTTTCGCTGTAGACACCAACAAGAACACAGCATACAGTCCCTTTTCTCACGATGTCCAGCCCACGATGTTTATTTCTCTGTGGCGCACGGCCATCACGACGGCTTGAAAGGAACACATGTATTTCTCGCTCTCCCCCTTCTTCCATCTCCCTGCCTGCGACAGAGATGCGTCTACACTGCACGCATTATTAGGACATCCATTGCCAGCTTCAGCACCACATCCGGCCCCGACGCAGCCCATATCAACACCACCGGGTGCCACTAACAAACAACTAACTCAAGCAAGCCAACGAAAACGTATATGCACAAAACTGCATGTGTTATTGTCTTCCTGTACAAGGGGCCTCAAGGGAAGAAAAGACAAAAAACCAGGGGGGTCGCATGTGCAACGAGACTAGATGCTTCCAGATAATGAAGGGACAGCAGGGTGCTACATGTTGTGTGATATCACCAAGTACAGGCACCACCTCAACTTGCTCCATTAAAAGCTCAGACATTCGTGACGCAGCATCCCTCAAGTAGACGAAAAGCGCAAAGACGAGCCTGGACTGTAGAATTGCAGACTTATAGGGAGAGGGACAGGAGTGGAGAACCCAAGCCAGTGAGCGCAGAGCGTGAAGAAGACGAAAAAGAAGAGTTGATAGAAAAGCCAATAGAAGACGAGGCGGACTGGACTGATTGAAGAAATGGAAAACAGCCGAGAACCTGCCCATCTGCCCACCCTTCCTTCCCTTCTTCCCCCCACCTCGCTCTCTATCTCTCTCCAGAAGAGAAAACAAGCAAGCAGGATGAATTACAAGACAAGTAATTCTTCTTTTTTCAGGGGTCTGATGTTCTTCGTCTTCCTGTCTCTGGGCAAGGATGATAATCCCGGAGGAAGAACGCTTGCCCTGGCCCGAGTTTTGCTGCCGCCAAAGAGTCGTCGTCACTAGATTCCACTAGAGCAATATTAAGGCGGTTCGTTTTCTTATTAGTGTTCCAGCACGAAAGGAGATAACCAAGGCGGCTTTGGCTGTTTTAGTGTTTTAGAGTTTAGGGGAGAAAATGGTAGCTCGTGTGGGTTTGCATAACCCTAACGGCTCTGCTGCCTTTGTTTTTATTTGTTCCTTTATTTATTTTCTTTTTCTTCTTTCTCATCACATGCGAACATATGCACATCCCTACATCTTTGCGCCTGTTTTGTATAACCATTCTTCCCTCGTTCTGTTCATCGTCTCAGGGATGAAGGAGAAACCGAGGAATAATTCTCCGCGTCGGCATGTAGATCTACGTCGGAATACCAGAGTGCCTATTTAAGTGGCCAAGTGATAAGATGTGATGGGTGTGAGTTAATAGCAAGGGAGGGAGGGAGGGAGAGAGAGAGAGAGAGACGGAGGGAGGGGCTCTATCTTATTCATCAAGCCGCCGCATCAGCACCACTCACTCCTTGATTGGGGCCAGGACTCTCCGCAGGCCCTTCTCTCACGGGAGTTTACTAGAACAATCTTGCTACGGCTCAGGTTGACATAGGCTTGCTTTCGAGTCTTTTTCATGTGTGCTGTGTCTTGTAAAACAATGCAACGTGATAATGAAATGCAGAGCCAATAGAGCGCCTTGCTCCCCCTTTTTCGACTCGTAGAATTATTGGCATGGCATAGAGATAGATAAGCCCATGCTCAGCGTTCCTCTCTGGGCCTGTCGGAGCATGCGGAACCCCAGACACCTTTCAACTGCAAAATACCCATGAGCAGGTTTTCCTCACTTATTATTTTGCTTTATTCATTATTTGTCTCTTGCTGTCAATGTGATTGCTGTCCGTCTCCCCTCGCTTGAAACGGAGAAAAAAAAAAGTCAAAGGAGAAAACGCACCTAGAAGGAGAAGGAAAACTTAAAACAAACCTAGTGTCGAGCACCTTCGCATGCATCCTCCTCTCTCCAGCCTAAAGGACGCTAGCATTTAATTAAGATGAGATGCAACACTGGACGAACAGCCAGCCGAGTAGAATGTGTAAAATACAACCAACTTCCAAAGATCTCTAGACAGGGGGCGCGTCAAAGGGAGGAGAAGATGAAGAAGAAGGGCTTGGGGTTCCCGTTGATTGCGAAGACGAAACAGACGGCTTAGCTTGTCGTGTCAGAACTCATGAAGAAATGAGCTAAAAGAGACGGAGAAATTGAAGAGAGCAAATGTGGAGGGCAGACATCGTATTGGCCCTTGACCTGTCTGCATGTTGTTGCATATCTTGTCTCTTGTGTTGTCTTTTGGCCCTTGAAAGAGGAGAAAACAGCTTTGCGTTTATTGCCATTGGATAGGAGCTGAACAGGCCTTTCATGATGCTGATCGCGCCGAGGGATTTTGGTTGACATGCATCTTGCGTGTCTACGCACGCACAAATGCAAGTAAACTGAATTCAGACCACGGAGAGCAGAGAGCAGAAAGAAGACTGGGATTATGATGTGATATCCCTAGGGCCGCCCGAAATCCAAACTGCGAGGGCCTTCCAGCACAACAACCAGGGCTGTATCTCTCGGGCACTTATTTTCTAGCACTTTGCTCTGTTGATTTCGCTAGATGTTTCAACGATGCAAACCTAGCCCTTCTGGTAATCCATGGCGTTTCCTCTTGATCTTGCGCTGGCGAGGAGGGCCAGGACAGAGAGAGGGCTCTGGCAGTTCTTGTTTTCAAAGTGTTACTGCAATTTCGGATAAGTAAAGCAGCAGTAAATCTCAGAAGACCAGAAGCAGCCCTGCTTTGATCCCTCGCTCTCTCCTTGGCTAGACTCCCCCTCCCCCCACCGTCTTTCTGCATATTTCTATATTAGGCTCCCTGCTTTGACAGCTTATGTCCAGGCCCTGGATTGGGTCTAGCGGGCGTTTTGAACCTCTGCTTAACCGAGAGTTTGCTCTAATAAACTGGAGGGGGGCTTCTTGGGAGGGTTCAACTTTATTGTTTGCGTGTTGGGAAAGGGTAGAGAGCCATTGACCAATGGCAAAGGAGGCTTCCTTGGGAGAAAAAAAAAGAGCAATGTGCTGAGAGGCAGTCGAATACACCAGTACGAGAAACAAGCTCTCGTTTCTTGTGCTGCCGCTTGCAACATTGGACGTTTCTCGTGCCTTGTATTTCCAGGGCTTTGTCTCGTCTAGTCTTTTGGGCTTTTGGAGAGGCTTGGCTTGGATGTGTCGTTTGGCCTTGTCTTTTTTTTTTTTTTTGCACTCACATCGCTCTCCTTTCTGGCTGGAGCATCCCCCCCATTCGTGTAAATTCTTTTACCTGGACTGTCTCGTGTCTGTTTCTTCTTCAGCTTCACGTTGAGCTGGGGTAGGGCAGGAGGGGGACAAGGACCAAAAGGAAGGTAAAGGGGACAAGGTGGAAATGAACCAGGAAACAGTTTCGTTTCTTCTGTTTAGACTCTCTTATCTAAGGCGCTGTCCCCTTCCATTATCTTCTTGCGCAAAGTTCATGCAGCTCTTCTAGGGTTCCTTGGTTGCGGATGTGTGGCTTGCCGGGGAGAAAGAGGCAGAGAGGGCTGAGGATGGGGGCTTTGTCGCACACCGAAATAAAGGGGACAAGCCAAGCAACAGAGGGGAGATCATCAGCAATCTCCAGCTGCCTGACGAGCTCTAGCCAAGCCCAACACAGGCCCTTTGCGCCCTCCTTATCTATGGACTGATTGAGTTCTAGCATTGACTTTCTGGTAACCCAAAGCCAAGTGCTCCCTGCTTCCTGGCTCTCCCTGTCATCTGTCATTAGGAGTGAGCTAATTTATTTCTCGGAACTAACCTGCCTCATCACCTTGAGCCCAGACGTGCACATCACCAGAGGGCTGATGAATGCCGCTTGCCTTCGCTTTAGCGTGTTGGATTGACCTGCTTGAGATGGATTTGACTTGGGCTGATTTTGAAGTCCCCTATTTGGTCATGTGATTTTGGGTGAAGCTTTTGTGATTGTGTGTGCTTTTTTTTTTTTTTTTTTCTTCTTCGCCGGCTCCCAGGCATTCTGTGGGCCGCGCAATGGGGTTATATTACGCGGCTTAACATCTGTCGGATTCTGATTCCGGAAGCCCAGGTTCGAATCCTGGCCAGGCCTGGAATTGCTCTTATTTTTGCACAGGTATTCTCACTATTTGTATGTGAGCGGCCTTTTTTTCTCTTTTGTCTTGACGCACATCGCACCGGATTGAGGAGAAATCTCCGTCCGAATATCCGATGAATTTTTCAACTAGAGGAGAAAAGAAAGAGACTGTGGAAGTAGCTCCTTTTTTTTTATTTCTTTTTTATTATTATTCTTCTTTTACTACATCCCTCATGTAGAAGCCATGAAGGCTTTGCCACCAAGTGCCCCATAGTCGCTTAGCTACATATACGATTCCTCGATTCTAGGTTCTAGAAACCCCAAATTCCGTCTGAACTTGAGCGACATTCACGTGGCTCAGCAGGTCAAGAAGGCAGAAAATATATTCCTTTTTTACTGCCCCAGAGCCATCACCTGCGTAGGCTAAAAGGAAGGAAGCAAGATGTCTTTAGTTGCCCTTTTTGGGGAGTCTTTGACTTTGTTTTGTTTTCAAGTCTAGTTCGTGTCTCTAAACTTGCGTCTTCTTGTCGCTGGCTGACTGGCCGAATATCAGGCCATCTGCCGTCCACCACACATGCAAAATATCATGTGTCTCTAAAAAAAAAAAAAAGGAAAAAAGCCCAAGGTTGCTGATTCACTGTTTTACGGAGTCCCCTCTCCGGGCTGCGAGACATATGTCCCTGGGTATACGTGTCTATCACGCTGCTGCAGATCGGCTCACCAATACTAAAAAGAAGTGAGTCTTTCGCTGATCGACATGCCGGGACGATCATAAGCTCACAAAACCCAGGAGAACAAGAAAAACAAAAACAAAAAGGACAATGGTGTTCTAGGGTTAACCGATGCCCGCCCCGGAGATATGGATCGCCCAAGCACATTGCGCGCTGATCATCAACAAACGACTCATTTTGTACGCTGGGGAGCGGAAGTCCCTATAAGAAACGGAGAAAAAAAGAAACAAGAAAAAGGACTGAAGACGAGAGGGAAAAATCCAAGAGGCAACATAAACTTTGGGGCTTTGTCTAGGTGCGACAGGCTACATGTGCACCAACGACCAAGTACCAAGTGTCGCAGTGCGGTGTGCAGCGGTGTTCATGTTGTGTTAGAGGAAAGGCTTCTCTGTTATTTTCCCATCAGTTGGCCTCGTACCACGTCTGTTTCTGCCTCTGTCTCTATTCTTGTCTCTGTCCTCTACCTTCCTGTTCTTGTACACAGCAGCAATGTAACTGCGTACGCACGTAGGCATGCAATGGCTGTTTGATGCAGAGGCGTGGGGAGGATAGCCGGACAAAAATGCTGTAGAATGGAAAATGAATGTGTCTTTCGCCTTTCGCTCGGGTCAGCATACGACAACGGCTCGGAATTAGCCCACAAACTTGAGACAGCCTAAAGCTTGGGCTGCCTGAGAAGCCTCGACTTGCGCTAAGACTGGCCAGGACTCTCCATTAAAACTTGGATGAAGCAGCGGATGTGGTTCTGGGCTTATTAGGAACGGGGCAAGCGCCAAACAGCAGCTAACCAAGAACAAGAGCAAGCCAGGCCAAGCCTTGGTCGGGCTGGGCCTGCTTGGTGTTGCTTGGTGTTGCTTGGTGTTGTGCGGTGTTGTGTGCGCAGTGCTGCGTAGTGCTGTGCGGTGGTGTGTGGTGCGGTGGTGTGTGGCTGCCCGCCTCCTGCTTTCCTCGAGACTAAGGGACGGTCTAGTCTAGGTTGGGCCTAGATCGGGTAGGAAGTAGGAAGAAGGTTTTGGCCTTGTAGATGGCTTGATGATGTTGGGAGGAATCAGACTCGGGTGATTTTATTGGATGGAGCACGGTGAGAAGCTGGCTGGCACTAGAACTTACGTAGCTGTTTGTTACATTGGGGTGTTATTGACAAGGTACTAGCAGGTATCAGAGAGCATAGGACGCAGGCAGCTTGTGTATGGATAATACATGCTTGCTCCCTGTGATTTAATGGGCGGCCACAGAGAGGCCCTCTTAGTGCCCTCAGTTATATCCCCTGATTCGAACTTGAACTTGAACTTGAATATATTTTACGTATCCCCTGGTTTGATCAACACGGTAAATGATGCAGTTGTTCTCGTGTGTGCATAGATATACAGATATACAGCTCAGGACAGCAACTCACGTTGACTAATGTCGACCGAGCATGGCACAACAAGGGCTTGACACAATTATGCATAGCACGCGGCACACAGTACATAGGACAGGCCTGGGAAATTCTCCGATGCATGTGGGCGAGGTTTGCGGTCGTTTAAAGAAGCAGGAGGGAAAGCTGCAGAGACATGCGAGCAAGAAGAAGAAGAAGAAGAAGAAGAAGAAGAAGAAGAAGCGGAAGGAGACGGCCACGAAGAAGAAGGGAAGGGAGCGGAGGGGGCAAAGCAAGAAGGCGAAGGCGCTGGCGATGGCGTGGAGTGTGAGAAGGTGATGAGAGTAAGAACAAGGGAGATGGAAGAGACTGGCTGATGGGAAGAGGGAAGAGAGGAAGGGGCGGGACTGATTGGATGAACGAGTTTCACTTGTGCACTATTTACACATTTGATCATAATTTAGCCTTTATTTATTTACTCATTTTTACTCACTTTTATCCATTTTTTATTTCTATTTATTTCCAGTTTTATTCATCATCCTCATCTCACTGCTCACATTTCTCGTCGCATCTTTATTCTGTTATATCGCCGCCATTTTATCATAACGTTCCTCCTCGTCTTTTCACCAATGTATTTCTCGTCCGTCCTTTTGCCGTTCCCAAGCTGTTATTTTCCCTCTTCTCTTCGTCTATTCGTCTCTTCGTCTTGTCCGTTCTTGTTGTCTCTGCTTCTGCTTGTAGCACCAATGTCTCAGATTTGCATTTGGTCCAGACAATCCAGACAATGACAACAGACATGACACGGATATGGACGGACATGGAATGGGGAGGGGGAATAAGAGGATGAAAGAAGGAGGGGGCACGCACAGACCAATGGCCGACCGAACTTTTAACGAGAAGGGTCGTGAGTGAAGGGGAGCAGGAGAGGAAAGGAGAGGAGAGGCCGTTACATGCTTGGGCTCTAGCGGGCTAACGCCCTGTAGATTTAGAGGGTCTAGTGTGTGTGTGTGTGTGTGTGTGTGTGTGGGGAGTGAGTGGGGTTGTGTCCTGTGATGACAGTGAGACACCAGAGGGCCAGAGGGCAGCATGCCTGTATTACAGCGAAGGGTGCCTTGTATTTACAGCGCCTCACAGCGCCCGCTACCTCGGCCCTTCCGCATCGCCAACAGGGCCCAGGACAACAAAAAGCAACGGTATTAGGGCTCTCCAAGCTTGTTTGAGAAGCCCATCCTCGAGTCCGAAACATCTGCCTTGTTTCCTGCCCTCTTTGATAGCATTTGGTTTCTTTGGCCTGTAAACCTTCTGTCGCCCAGATTGGCCTATAGCGGCTATTCCAGACAGCCAAACCGCCAACCATCTCTCGTGTTAGAGAGAGAGCCGTTCACTTTCCCTTCCCTTGTTTCGGATTGCCCTTGCTGTTAGAGTTGGGAGGAATGTAACTCTGTCAAAACGTAGCTGTCACGGAATAGACACAGACAACGACGAGACAAGACGAGACAAGTCAAAGACGAGACAGGACGAGACAAGGGAAGGGAAAGTTAAGGAGCGGCATGGATGGATGGAGGCTTGGTTAGATGCCCAAGGTGGATGGGCAGACAGCTGGCTAGGCAGACTGGCAGACAAACAAACAGACAAACACATCACTATAATCAGACGGGATGAAGATTGGGACTTACAAGGACTTACAGACGAGGAACGGACGAGTCACAGAATGAAGAAGAGAGGCGAGAGCGGAGAGAGGGGAGAGGGAATAGAGAGGACAGACGAGGGGACAAAGCCTACACTGGTGCAATGTAATGTAAACAAATGCCCATGTATGTGCATGAGCATAGCACTTGTAGATATTCTAGCTACGAACCGGCCCTCAACTGTGTATCCCCCCCACTGCCCCCTCCTCTCACTCTCCTCTCATGTTCCAGTGGCACTCCCCAACACACACACACACACACCCAGATTGTAGCAAGCACAAACTCCCCCGCTGTTTTACAATGATGCAAGCCCCAAAAGATCTGAAAAGTAGGACCTGGGCAATGTGAACTGGAACAGACGAGACGACACGAGGACAGCATCAAAGGACCAAAGGCACAACATTCGATACATTTCCTGATACACATGGCCATTCACAACTCGCTGCCAAAAATGAATCACTGTCGGTCACTACAGGCCGTAGGCCTACATTTCTCCTCTCTCTCTCTCTCGCCCTCTCTTCACTTGTCTCCCCAGCCCGCCCCGTATTCCGCCCTGTTCTAAATAGGCTTTGTCCGCTACACGGCCCAGGCTTGGGCTACCCACTTGGAGAAAACAGAATGAATACCCAGGGCGGAGAGAAGAAAAAAAAAGAGGGGGGAAGCTAGTGGTCGAACACAACTGATACCAGCGCATCGTGAGCCTTTAGTTACTCCCTGCATTGTTTGGCTCCAACAGCGATGAGACCTGCTGCTGTACTGTGCTGTGCTCTGATCTACTGCTGTATGTTGTGGCACATACATGTGGTATCCGTGAATGTCTTTAATACTAGTATCAGAATCATTAGCAGACAGGGTCACCTGGGCCTCCTGCTGCGACTTGTTTAGATAGTACGATGCGGGATATTGCGGTCTGTTTCGGCGTTTGGATGGTGCTGGATAGACATACAAGGCGGGCACGCACCCACGGATCCACGTGTAGGCTAAGCGATGCAAAGCATGATCTCATAGCCGTAACAAGCAGGATGAGGCGGGATGTGCTGCCTTGTTATGTTCCTCTGCCTGTCCATTCATTCATCTGTTTGATTGTTCAGCCCTGTCCCCACTGCCTACACGGTCTGCTGCCCGACCAGATTCCCACCTGTCCGCTGTCTCTCGCTGATGTAGCCTGATTTACCGCCTGTTTCTCTCCTGTCTTTCTTTCGGGACAGTGTTTAGCTCAATGTAGATTGTAGTTTCGCTGATACACAGATACAGCCAGAGTCCCAGGCAGACCTATCGATACAAATGGGTCGAGTTCCCATGTCTCATCCAGCCCTTCATTTGTCCATGTGATCATGCCAAAAGCGAATAGAAATAAAGCGACAGCCCAACTACGTAATTGTACTTGTGCTTGCCCCCCTCCTCCCAACTGGAATTTGCTTGCAAAAGTTGCATGATGGCTGCCGTGTGCGCGTTAAAGGCATACAAGCAGACCTTGTGCTTAGCTACACTATGGTTTAGGAAGGTGACTTTCACGCCAGCTCATGAAAGCTCAGCACAACATCGGACATACTACATGTGTGCACACAAACACGCGAGAAAGACAAGAAGGGAAGAGAGGAAAATAGACAGAAGAGGGGAAAGTCCGTACCATGAATAATACAAGCGAGACATAGATTATATACGCAAGCCGTTCGCGTACATCTGGCCGGTAGTGGTATGTGTGTGTGTGTATGTATGCTGTGGTTTAGGTCTCGTGCCTAGTCTTTGGTAATGATGCTTTTATTTTTTAGAGCCCAATCTATCCCTATCCCCACCACTGAGACTTGTCTCCAAGTTATGGCTGTATGCTGTGCCAATTGCGGCGTGTACTTAAAAGAGATCATCAATGGCCTTCTCCGAGTCCTTTTCGATCAACTCAACCATTCCCTATAGTGAAGATGACAGAGTGTCTTGGTTAGCCTGACCCCCAATAGAAACACTGTAGGTTTGCTTCGATCGATGAAGCTTCAGTGGCGCAACAAAGCCTGATTCTTGCAGAGGAAAAAAAGAAGGAAAATCGACAGCTGAGAGAGCTTGTGTATCTGAAAGCATCGAACATAAAAAGAAAGCGAGAGAAAGGCACAACACTAAGATGATTACCAAGACTCAAAGGAGGCAAAATGCATTTCAGGTGGTCTGCCGGGCCGGGGCTTGCTTTGTTCTTACCTCGGGCATAATGGGTTTTCCAGCCTCATCAGTTACGTAACGGAACGGCATCTGCGTGCTTTCGTGCTCATTGAACTTGAGTTCGGGATGGTCGACAACAGGTACCTTGTCGAGAGGAACTATACGAAAAGCAAGCCTAAAGTTAGCGGATAAGCGCTAACACACCAATGCATTAAGCAGTCCGATAGATCCTAGGCATATGCAGGATGGAGAGAGGGACTCCATAATATGAGAGCGGTGAAGGCCGACGCGTTTCCTGGAGCAACGGTCGCACAGTACGAGAGAGGGGAAGGGCAAAAGGTTGGGGATGCCAGTTGTCGAAGAGAAGCTTGCCTCTAGCACTACCATCGCCACAGCCTGCGTGCCAGCTAGCGCCCATGATGCTTCATACGGCCTGGTTACACGACACCAATGCCCACAACCAAAACAAGAAAACAACAGCAACAGAGACGTTGTGGCATGTTGTGGGTTGCCCCAAGCAGCTAGCCATGCCTAAATGTGCCTTTCTCTGTCCACCGCCAGCCCTCGCCTTGCAGGAGGGAAATTTTCATCCCGTCCTCGCCGCCATGTTTGTCTTTGATCAGCTTTGTTTCCTTTTCACTTCTTTTCTCCTTTTCTCCGTGTGTTAACTCTTCCTTTGTCGGCTCAGCCAAAGCCCAAGTTACGGCTGAATCATGTGCCATGGCAAATGTAGGCAAATGTGTTGCATAATGCCTCTTTGGCTAGTCTGCAGCATACCCACGCATACACACGCACAAAAGCTTCGTAGCTTGCAGCATGAAAAACACACCGCCTAGGGCTGTGTGGTATGATGGCAGAAGAAGAGGCAGGCAAGCAACACCGCTACTAGGAGAAAACACTGGCGCTACCAGAGGACTGCAAGGAAAGAAGAAGCTAGTTCGCCAGAAGGCGAAACTTGGAGTGTGTGTCACAGGGCTCAACGTATGGTTATAGCAGGTTTCGGTATAGCCCTGTTGTCTCTGCTGTGCATGGTTCCACCGGGCTCGGAGGCTAGACATGAGAGGCTAGACACTAGAAGATAGAGACTGAAGACCAGGGCTGGAGGAGTCTGGTACGAGAGTCAAGGCTGGTTCTGGTGCTGGTGGGCTGCGCCTTGGTAACGAGGAAGCATAAATGGCCTGATATTTGAGTGGCTGATGATGTATACTGTGATGATGCAAAGTTTGCCTATCTTAGGGCGGTATAACTAGGAGGAGGCTAAAACAACGATGCCATTACTGGCGCTTCAGCTCGCCCTAATGTGTGTGCATGCATGTAGGAGGGGAGGGGGGTGGCAAACTTACTCTTCTCCTCAACAACCTTACGAGTCACCCGCACAGCAGTGTCAGTGGTCATCTGGATCGGACCCAGCCGGCGGCCTTCGAAGCCCTTTTTGCGCAGTTCAGATGTGCGATCTGTTCACAGGCCTGATAAGCAACTCACGTTCTCTACGCACATATGCAAGACAGGAACAGGTAATAAAGAGGAAGGAAAAGGGGGGGGGGGAGGGTGAAGGGGGCATAAAGAGCAAAACTAACCTCTTGGAGGGTCGTCACCTACAATGGTACAAAGGCATCGCGAAGTTCGCAAATAGTTAGTCAAGTCAACGCCATCAAGCCACCACAGTGGCAACAAAGAAATGGACAGACAGCCTGTCTACTGAGAACAACTCACCCAGAATGCCGCCAAACAGAAACGCATCGAATTTCTCGCCGTCCTCTGGGCACAGATCCTTCGTTGCGGCGGGATCCAGCAGACACACCCGTGACTTGAGGTCACCAGCATACAGCTCCTCCACTCCGCGATTCTCGGCCTTGAAGGCCTTGTGCAGACTCAATTTCTCGGGCACCACAAATGCCTGGGGCAGCGATGACAGACAAAACGTGCCGCCGGCAGTCCCCGTCTCCTTGGCAATGGCAATGTACTCCAGTTCTGACCACACGCCTAGCTCGGGGTCTAGATGCTCAACAATATAAGTCTTTGGAGACATGGCGGAGGCTATATTTACTGTGGCAGAGTTAGCAATAGAGCAAAAGTAAAAGGGGGAGAAGTTACATGATCATGCAAACTCACAGTTCGACAGCATCGATGACGTCGCTTGACGCCTGCGCTCGAAAATTTAGATGTAGGGTTATCAAATAGGGTTAGACACATGCGCAAGTAGTGCACACCCCTTTGGGCGAGTTCTAAGACTCACGCCAATCGCAAGTCTCAATGGCATCGGTTTTATGGGCCCGTTACAGTTGCCAGCTTGCTGTTTAAATGCTACACTATATTCAAGGAAGAGTATCCATTTTGATGAGGGCAAGGCTGCAGCACAAGGCTGCGAATTGCGTAAGACAGCGAGCCGCTTTTTAATCCTTCGTGTCCTTCGGTTGATACGGGGTTGTTTCGTCTTCAATCACTAGCATTTCTTCGTTTTCTTTCTACGTTTTTCTCCTCCCGCTTTTTGATTTGTGTTTTGTTGTTTTTATACGCGGAAGGTGATCGCCCGCCCGCCCCCTTCCCCGAAACGATCGCATCTATAAACCAATAGGGACCCATTGAGGAGAAGCATCGCAGTATTGCTGCCTTGCTTTGCTAGAGCCGTTCTCCTGTCTCCCGTGTTTGCCCCCTTGGTTGGACATGGCCTTCATTAGGCTCTTGACGGCCGTTGCTTCGGCAGTGGCGCTGTTGGGCTCTGTGGCTGCTGCAGACGACTCGGGGCATCCTGCTTCTGCCTATCATGTCAAGAATCTCCCCGGCGCACCGGCGGAACCGCAGGTAAAGATGCATGCTGGGTAAGCCGATCTTCTTGTATGCATGGTCTTCATATTGGAAGGCAGAACGTTAGAAACCCGCATTATGCTCGTGTCCTTTGCGACTGGCTCCATATCTACACGGTCAATGCGCTAACCTCAAGTCCCCGTTTTTTCCTGATAGCCACATCGAAATCACCCCTGAACACAATGGCAACCTGTTTTTCTGGCTGTTCGAGAGCCAGCACATTTCTCAACGCACACGCACTATTTTATGGCTCAATGGAGGCCCTGGATGCTCGTCCGAGGATGGCGCACTCATGGAAATCGGCCCGTACAGAGTTAAACCCGACCAGACGTTGGAATGGAACAATGGCTCATGGAACCAGTTCGCAAACCTGTTGTTTGTAGACAACCCTGTGGGTGTGGGCTATAGCTATGTGGATACCGACAGCTACCTCAAGGAGCTGAATCAGATGGCCGACAACATGGTCACGTTCCTTGAAAAGTTCTTCACCACGTTCCCCGAACACGCAGATAGCGAGGTATGGCCCGTCTCTAAATGTCGTAACCGCGACTTCCACTGACTTTGTTTCTACAGTTGTATATCGCCGGAGAGTCATACGCCGGCCAATACATCCCCTACATTAGCGCGGCTATTCTGGCTCGGAACAAAGAAAAGCCTGCGGATGCTTGGAATCTCAAGTCCCTGGTCATAGGAAACGGCTGGGTCTCGCCCCCTGAACAGTACCGTGCGACATTGGACTACGTCACTAAAAAGGGGCTGCTTCCTTCCAGCGGTGAGGCGCGGAACTCTGTGGAGGATGCGTGGAGCAATTGTGCCAATGCTCTCGGGGACGGCAAACCCGAGCATGTTGACTATGACTCGTGCGAAGCAGTGTTGCGGAACTTCCTTCGCTACACCAGCAAAATTGGCGATGGTGGCAAGGACATGTGCTACAACATGTACGATGTGCGTCTCAGAGATACATACCCCTCGTGTGGTATGAACTGGCCCCCGGATCTCCCTGCTGTCACCAAGTATCTGCGCCGCAGTGAGGTTGTCAAGGCTCTGAATGTTAATCCCGCCAAGAGCACAAGTTGGACTGAGTGTAGCGGCGGTGTTGGTAGTGCGTTCCAGGCTCGCAAGTCTGTGCCGTCGATCCAGCTGATCCCCGACATTTTGAAGGAGGTGTCAATAGCATTTTTTTCTGGTGCTGAAGACTTGATTTGCAACTACATGGGAACCGAAGCGTTTTTGGGCAACTTGACGTGGAATGGCGGCAAAGGTTTCGAGACCACACCCGGAAACTGGGCCCCGCGCCGCGATTGGACTTTTGATGGCCAGAAAGCTGGCTTCTGGCAAGAGGCCCGTAATGTGTCGTTTATTCTTTTCAATGATGCCTCGCACATGGTGCCTTTCGATTGGCCCGAGCGCTCGCTCGACATGATTAATCGGCTTATGAAGGTGGACCGTACCCAAGGCCCGCCTCCCGGCTACATCAGTTATATTGATGGCGAGTCCACAAGCGGGTCGCCAACCGCCCCCGGCAGCAAGCCTCCGACCTCGACTTCACCTAGCGGCAGCAGCAACGGCACAGACACCGATACTGACCACCAGAAGGAGCTGGAAGAGGCCCAATGGCTGGCATACCGCAAGTCAGGAGAGATCGTGCTGATGATTGTGGCTGTGGCTGCCGTTGCATGGGGCTGGTGGGTGTGGCGCGAGCGCCGCAAGAGCGCTGGCTACCGCGGTCTTCGTGGCGATAACAACAGTCGGGGTGGCGCGAGCATCCGCATGGGAAGCCGTGGTATGCGCACATCTTCGGCGCGTGACGTCGAGGCCGCAGCCGCAGAATACGACGAGCGCCTACTGCAGACACCGACGGATATTAATCTGGACCGGTACAGTGTTGGCGCACATGACTCGGATGATGATTTGGACGATGAGTCTGATAGCCAGGCATCTAAGAGTGAGCCTGGCACGAGATCGGTCACTAGGTAAAGTCGAGGTAGCGGCGTGGGACAAGCTTGGCTAGTGAATAGCAAGGCTTACATTATTTTATTTAAAGGCGCCATAGAGGTGCGGTATATCAATATAGAAATGGTCTAAGCACAGAGCAAATATGGCGTAGAGGAATGTATTCTAAATATAATGCGTACTAATGATGATGTCCTTTGGCGCAAGAAGACCAAAGGAAAAAAAGAAGAAGAAGAACAAGAAAGCTCATGTTGGGTGAACCAAAGCAGGAAAGGCCAAAACCTGATGGACCAGAGCTGCCACTAAGATGAATGAAGCATGAATGTATGTATGTATGATGGCATATTTTTGTCAACCCAGGGAACCCAAGGCTACCCGCCGTCCGTAACGCCAAGTAACGCCGTGAAAACAAAAGGAATAACAGACTCCCCCCTCGCCCTTGAAAAGATAGAAGAGGGTGACAAGAAAGAGGAAAAAGAGGGGGGCAAGGAAACAGCAAAATGACAGGGGAATCACAATTGCACGTCGTTGCGCAGGAGCCGAACCTCCTCACCGGGTTTGAACGCCGGCATGCCAATATACGGACATCCGTCGCAACGGAAGGCGTCACCGAGGGCACAGTTGCCGCATGAGCCCGTTTTCCCCGGCACAGTGAAGTCGACCTCAGCGAGGTCGTCGGCCACTAGCATAACAGGGGCAGGGGCAGAAGGGAGAGAAACCTTTGCGGGCACGGGCGGTGGCTGGTTGGTGGACGACAAGGCAGCAAGAACGGCATCGGCTGCAGAGCGGCGAGCAGCGTCTTCGGCCTCAATGCGCTCGGCGAGCCCGCATGTGCAGTCTTTGCAGGCACGACGGCGTTTGCCAGCCTTAGGGAGGCACTCAGTAGCTAGGAAGAAGTGTGTTAGTAAATGATGGTGAGGCGGGGAGTAAGGCAGGGCACAGTAACAAGCTACTTACGGACTTTGATCTCACGGAAGCGATCTGCCTCGCTAAGTAGGGTATTTTCATCAATGATTTCATCATCGCTCTCATCATCAAGGTCGTCATCTAGATCAACAAAGCCAACGCCTGCAGGCGTTGCCTGTGGTTTCTTGGGCAAGACAGTGCCGCTAGCAGACACGGTCGGCTTGCTATTCTTTGCGCCGAATTTCAGTTTTAGTGGCACGACAGCCTCAGCGCCGTAGTCGGGCTTTTCGAAGCCTTCATCGTTGGCCACAAGGCCGGCAAGAACGGCCTCCCGAATCACGCGGCCCTCAGCCATGCCAGCTCCGCGGAGAACACCGCCCTCGGCCAGAGCGTCGGCCGCGGCGCTAATTAGCATGCGGCCAAGGTGTGGAAGGACGTCACTAGCTGTGCCGGCAGCATCGGGCAGGATTGTCACAGTGTGATAAGTAGCTGGTGCCAGGTGCACGGTGCCGCTGGCCACACGGTCAAGCATTTGGAGGTCGGTGGTGCTTCGGTCAACAGAGGCAAGGGTCGAGGAGAGCGCGACCGGGTTAGCAGCCAAAGAAGGCGGAGCAAGAAGTAGAGTGCGGGGCATCTTGGACGAGGCGAGGCTAGTGGTAGGGCCGGAGGTGGACGGAGTAGACTTGACAGGCTGCGAAAAGTCAAGATCCGACGACAGATCAATGGTCACCGCGGGGGCCATTTTGGGATGTGTCTTTGGCTTTGTTTTTGGTACAAGATTTGTGGTTTATGGCGGGGAGGGGTTGACTGAAGGGACGAGAGCGACTGGCCCAGAAGTAGCTGGAGGAGACAAGAAGAAGAGGCGAGAAAAACGGACGGCTTAGAGGAGGAAGGGGAAGTCGTTGGAGAGAAGAAAAAAGGGATGAGAGAGCGGAAAAAAAAAAGACAAAATAAAATTGAAAACTAGTGAAAAGCTGTTAGCCTCAAGAGCCGGCAGTAGGGCCAAGTCCATGATTATGCAATGGGCCGCTGTGATTGGCCGAGTAGCAGTATAGGGAAAAATCCATAGGCAAGAAGGCTTGCTAACCCTGTGTAAGGGTTGACTAATTGGTGATGACAAATGCTAAATCGGACGAGCAACATGTTGAAGATCACAAATGCAAGTGCTGCTATTTGGGCTCCCAGAAAAAGCAACGGGGCGGGACAAAAGAACAAGATAACTGCCGGTCCGAAGGCCGCATGAAGCTCTACGGCATAGCAGCAAGGGACTAGGCTTGTGAATGGTAATAGTACGCAAGTGACTTGTTGGAAATCAAATCACCTGTTTCCTATTGACCGCGGTGCGAGATCTAGCATAGGGTGCGAATGCAGCCGCGACACTGTGGTGGGCGAGCGAGTTGCAGTCTATCATAACAGTGCGCCTAGCTGGCAAAAGCACTCTACGAAAATAGCGGGGAAGGCCGAGTGCGGAGCGGGTGTAAACCCCTGGGACACATGGTTAACCCTAGATAAGGAAGGATTCACTTATGAATGTCGTCATAACGGGGACAAAAGAGAGAATTCCCCTAAGAGTGAAGAGGAAGCATTGCGCAAGCGAGGCAGGAAAAGATTGACAAGGTCTCTAAAAGGTCCGAGAGTTGGATTGACAGAGGGGAATACAAGTATAAAGCTGAGACTTGCTATGGACACAGTGCGCAATGGAATGAATTTACACGGTAAGCGCACACGTAGCACAAACAGACAGCATACACTGTATAGCACACACATGTCCCTATGTTGATAGAGGTAGGCAACAGACTGACGGATAGGCGTGAGATTGCCGGGTGGTCGCGCGAGAAAAGAGCAACGGCAAAGCAGCTGTATTGGCGCTGGGAAAGGAAAGGCATATATATATGTATGCATACGCCCAACATCACGCACGTGCAAGCAAAGCTTTCATACACGGCGTGCTGGGAGCATGCGGTCGTCTAAAGCGCTAAAAACACGGACTAAATGGCACCCATTTTCATTGACTTAGCACCTGACTGGCCTCAAGTGCGCCCACAATCTGGCCCGTCTCATCTAGCAAGGCAATAATAGCATCCTCAACCTGTAGATAGGCGGCGCCCTCAGGCACATGCGCATGCGCACTACGCACTAGGTCTTTGGCTACCCGGACCTGCGTATCGGCTGCAATGCCTAGCATCTCGTCGCGCGCAACCACAAGCCCTGGGACCTGCCCAATAGGGACCAGCAGCTGGTCATTGCGCAATGCACGGATGCGGCTTGGTGGCAGCACACTGCCGTCGCACAAGCGCAGCCAGCCGGAGCCGGCACTTGCTGCATCCGCCGTGTTCGCCGCGTCAAAGCCTGCGCGTAGCGCATCAGCGCCCGTCAGAGCCCCCTGGCTCCCTGCACATGGCTCGAGAAGCGGCAATTCGGCAAACGATGATGCCAGCAGATCCCGCAGTATCGGATCTGGTGGCGCGGAATTCCGGAGGGCAGCGCCAATCGCGCCTCCAGGGTGGTTTCTTGCAAATACTGTGGCAAGCCCGGGCACTCCTGGCGCGCTGTGTAGTTCATGAGCGGCAGTTACAGCAAGTGCGTCGCCAACGGCAAGGGCAGTGGTAGTACTTGTGGTTGGGGCGCTGACACCGAAACTCTTCTTTTCTGGCGTGGGAATGGGCGTAGGTAGAAGAATGGTAGCGGGACGGGCACGAATGAAGGCGCAGTCGCTGGGGCGGGTGTGGGCGGTTAAGAGAATTGTGGGTGAATCAGGCGGGAGGTGGTCCTGGAGGAGGAGTAGCTCGGGAGTTTTGCCCGAGTAGGTGATGACTAGAAGAGTGTCGCGTGGCTGGATGTAGCCGAGGTCGCCGTGCAGGGCATCTGTAGGGTGTAGGAAGATTGCACAGAGTCCTAGACTACTAAAGGTAGCTACGAGCTTGCGGGCGATTATGCCGGACTTCCCAACGCCAATAATGACTAGTTTGCCTTTTTCCCCGCAATTACGTACAATGACTGATACAGCGGCATTGAAGCCTGCACGGGCTACTGAATGGGTAGCATAGAGATGGGTTACAGCGGCAAGAGCAGCGGCTTCGGTGGAAAGTACGTGGTTTGCGCTGGCGAGTCGGTTGGCGAACTGCGGAGAAGAAGTAGGGGAGAGCGGTGAGGTGGACGAAGGAGGAGAAGACGGGGACATCGAGGAGAAATGAGCTGCAGTCGTAGCTGGTTCTATAGCTGGTGGTGCATCGGTTCCCCTCCTGCTAGGAGCTGCAGACGCGCTGGCGATACTAGTTGTCCTGGTCAAATTGCTAGTGCTGCCATGGCCAGCCTTGAGGCTCAAGTCCATGTCTGATATGGAGCATTCATCCAGGGTGCAGATTGAATCATCCTGTGAAGACGCAGCGGGCGAAGGTGGCGCTGGGTAGGTGCATTGGTCGGGCGTTGTTTCGTGAGGCACGATGACCGTACTAGTTTGTAAAGGCAAAGCTGGACCAGGAGGTGGTGGAGGGGAAGAGAGCATCGTGAGATAGGGAAAGGAAGTGGGTGAGCGGAGGAGAGAAAGATTGGTTTGTATAGACAAATGTAGAAGTTGGCGTGTTCAGATATGAGAGATGTTAAAGAAGGAGGAGAGAGAAGCGGGAGGGAAAAAAGGAGGGCTTAATAATTCAAGTTCATCTCTACCCTCTTCAAAATCGAGGCTATACAGGGTCCCTTGGGCTTCCTGTTCCTCCTAGCGCTATTTCACCATCGTTTGGATGTATAAAGGTCTAGCCCAAGAAGCACCTTAGGTCTAGGCACTTGAGCTAGAAAGATTTAAATCAAGAGAAGCAAGTCTGTGTGATCCCTCAGCGGGGCTAAAGCACTACCAGCCTGGCACCTAATCTCCGGCGTTGTAATATACTCATATGTTTTGCGGCTTGGAGTTGTACAGAGAGTAGTCTCGATTACATGCTATCATGCCTCCGTGAACTTTGGTCGATCTTATTGCCTTTGGGGAGGACATGGTGAAACTAGTTGCCCAAGTGCTGGAATGCCACCTCAAGCATGCCGCTATCAAAGAGGACTGCATGAGCACCAAGGAGAATAAAGATTGCGGGAAAAAAGAGTTTAGCATCGGGCCAGAGTGAACTGTGCCCTAGGAGCTGTCCTTTCAGAATACAGTAGGTGCCCACCCACAACTGCACCAGTACTACATAGATTCAAAATGGATTGGCTTGGCCAAGAGATGGATCACTAGAACATTGCATATAAAGATACAATGCACTCATAGCGCCGTCCAATGGCTATTGCACTATCCTCGTGGCTAAACCACAGCCCGCAGTCTCCGGGGAAGGGCTGGGTAGGCCCTAGGGCCACTATACCACGCCAGCCCACCAACGCGTTGTCGTTTTGTCCAGGCCTCGGAATTCATCAGCCGACTGCTTTTGAAGATACAATTGAGCGAGCGCCAAGCATGCCTAATCGGATTCATAACGGGCGAGTGTGGATGCCAGCCCAAGGTCTGCACACCCTCAAAGCTATTGTCGACCAAAGCAAACACACCTCCCTGGGCACTACTAGGAAAAGGCTAGGTGCTGTACAGTGAGAAATCGGTTTCTCAGACAAACGCGATGATATGCCAACGGAATAAGAGTTCATTGACTTGGTGTGCTAGCACGCTAGTACGTGAACGGCTAGCCGCCTCTTTTATCGGCGCCCTCAACGCGCGGCTAGACCGCTAGCTCTCAGTTTTGAAGGAAGAAAAGAGGGGGAAGCAAAGCCTCTCTCATCCCGCCCTCGCATTTGCTGTGCCCTTCTGCACGTCGTTCTCTTGTCGCAGGAGACTGGCGGCTCGGCGTTGGGAAGTCCAGCTTCGAGGTGTCTTGTCTGGGGGACATTGACAGGATAGTCGATCTGGCTAATAGGTATCAAATGCATGTGCCAATACACGTTACCACTAACGACTCGGCATACCCGGCATAGCACGAGCAAGTGCAGCTCGGTTTCGGTGGCCTGGCCCGCCAGACATAAAAAGTAGCCACGGCCACTTTTGCGCTGCGCTCACTAATTTCTTCCTTTCCTCCTTGGTCATCCTCCTTGCGTTAAGCTTTTGTTGCGTCCGTCAACATGCAGCATTGGGCCTTCTCGTCTACTGCATTGATTCAGAGTTTAATCAGATGGCAGGCATCCTGATTTGATGTCTCCATATTAATATGACGCGGGTACCGGCTTAGTCACTGGAAATGGAAAGCTCGGCTACGTAACCCTGGATCCAACTTCGCCTCATGGCCCACCCCCCCCACCAACC